>OMLM01021231.1:95882-169750 GCA_900302695.1 Helostoma temminkii | reverse complement strand
ATTTGGTAACATAATATTTTACATATCCAAGTCACTAAATTCAACAAGAACCACTGTGGAGACTGCAGGTGTGAAATGCAAGTAGAAAGCACTGTACACAATTAAAGAACATTAAATGAAGATAATGATAAAATAAATAAGCTTCCAAACTGTGCTTGATATATGTTGTAATTGTTATTAACTAATTGTTTAAATTAGACCAAAAAATAGCTGTTAATCTGAAAAGCTAGATAAATAAATAATAATAATAATAAGCTTTATTTATAGAGCACTTTTCAAAACATTCGTTACAAAGCGCTTAACAAGAGAGAAAGTCAACAATAACAGAATGATGACAAGAAGAACACAAAATAAATAGCGTAGGACAGGGAGGAACTATAGCACAATAACACTTGACCAATTAATATAGAAACCAATCAAGTTCCCCTTGAGCAAGCATTTAAGCGACAGTGGAGAGGAAAACTTCCTTCCTTCTTTAAAGGGAGGAAGAAACCTCCAGCAGAACCTGGCTCAAGGTGGGCGGCCATCTGCCTTGACCGATTGGTGAATGAGTAAACATAGAAGGAGCAGGGCATAATGATATAGAACAAAACAGCAATGACATTAATCACACAAGGATTGAAAAGTATGTTTTCAGAAATGATTTAAAAGCGCTTACTGAGTCAGCTGATCTAATATTCTCTGGCAACTCATTCCAAAGCTTTGGGGCTCTAACAGCGAAGGGTCTGTCACCTCTAGTTTTTAGTTGTGTCTCAGGAACACACAGAAGTCCTCTATCTGAGGATCTCAAGCTACGTACAGGTTCATATGACACTAGCAGTTCAGATAAATAGCTTGGAGAGAGACCATGTAGAGTTTTGAAAGTCAGTAGTAAGATCTTAAAAATCAATTCTGAAACATACTGGGAGCCAGTGCAAAGAGTCAAGAACGGGTGTAATATGATCACTTCTTCTAGTTCTGGTTAAGAGTCTTGCAGCTGAGTTCTGCACAATCGATTGATAGATTTTTGGCTGAGACAAGTAAAGAGACTGTTGCAGTAGTCAAGGCGTGAGGAGATATAAGCATGTAGGATAACCTCAGTGTCTTTAAAAGATAGAACTGAGCGAATTCTGGATACATTTCTGAGATGATAGAAACATTCCTGTACAAGCTTAGTGACATGTTTGTCAAAACTTAGATTGCTGTCAAACCAGACGCCAAGATTTTTTGCAACAGGTTTGATATGTTCAGACAGTAGACCAATAAATGGTAGAATGGGTTTGGACAGTTGTTGGGGACCAATGACCACACCTTCTGTTTTGCTGGTGTTAAGTTGTAAGACATTTTGAGCCATCCAACATCTGATTTTGCTTAGTAGATACATGGACAACAACTTTACACCCAAATCACAATGCAATTCAACATGATCTGAGGTGCAAATACTGCAAATACCCAAGTATTTATCTGGAGAAAATTACTAGTACTAAGCACAATCTCTACATTTTTAAGTACAAAAGTAAACACCCACCACAAAGAAAACTTATTTTAAACAATGACTGTGTTTACATGAACATAGCCAGATTTCCTTGACAAATTCTAAATTCTCTTTCAAAGGTACATTATGGCACAAATGTGTTACCTGTGGCACAAAAACGGTAAAGGTGGGGCAGATTTTAACCACCCTGTGTATGTGACAGGGGTTTAATCCATAAATGATATATTGTTTTAAATGATATATTGTTTTACAGCATTATTAACTAATGCTGTAAAATAAAAGTAGTGGAGTAGAAGTAAAACATGAAATGCAAATACACCAGTAAAGTACAAGTAACTAAAATTTGTACTACAGTACAGTACTTGGGTTAATGTACTTAGTTACTTATCACCTCGGTTTACATGGTAGGGAAAACCATGGACTGATTAACTGCTAATTAACTGCTTCTAATGTCAGCACTGCAAATCAATGTGACTGAACATTCACATTTTATCAGGTCTTTCACTTTTTGACATATTGTACATAGTCCGAGCACAAATGTTTCTTGTGAAAGACATGGTTTTCACATGTCTATCTTTGGTCTTCTGAGGCTAGTGTAATTGATACATTGTCAGCACTATCTTCTGTAAGCACAAACAAGCTCATTGTGATTGTCATTCTAAACAAATGAAAAGAGGCACAGAAATACGTCATAGCCACAAGCCTTCACACAACCAGATTTCAGACACATATCTTCTGAGATGTGTCTGAAATTTAAAATAAGGACACCAGTGTCAGAAATATCCTGGCTAAATACAACACCTTTTAAGTTCCTGGTGAGAGAAACATGGGCTGAGTCGGATCCACTGTTACCTCATCATCACCTGTGAACCATTCATCAGCTCACAGTGAGAGAGTGAATGAAAGACAGAATAGAGGAAGAATAGAAGGAGGAGGAGGGACAGGAGCTGACACACTGGTGCAGTGGAAAGAGAGCAACAGGCCCAGGAGGTCTGCAAAGCACTGAGCATCACTGAGGCAGACTGTACCCAAAACACACACCATGTAGGTGTTTTTGTGCCACAAGTGTTGGCAAGATGTGTCTACGATGCAGGCAGCCTGTAATTGAAAGCTTTTCCACATGTGAATCAAACTATAGTATTGTACTTTTCTATTTTTTAATGTGGCTTAGATGGATCTCTTTGCATCCAGCATGTGTGTTGGCTCATTCATCTGCCATGCTAAATGTACAGACACTACTGATGGGAGGCTGTGTGGGACGTCATGTTTTCATTTAGGTTGGTTTGTATCTAAATGAAAGAAAAAGAGAAACAGGAAGGGAGAGAAAGGCAGTAATTAGAAGCAAGGTCATGATTCCTGGTTTTAATGCATCATTTTTAACAAAGATGTGGTGTCATCATTCACCAGGCAAATTACATGTGGCATTTTTCTTTCAGTACTACTTAAATTACTACTCATTTTGTTCCATTTCACTCTTACGATTATCACACATAATGTTTCAGATGAATGGCAACTTATTATAATTCACAATCAAAGCTAAAAGGAGAAAATAGTTATAATACTGAATTAAATTTGCAATGGAACCAAAAATTGTGGCACTTTTTAGCCAAAAATATGACAAGATGATGAAGTAGTGCATTTTGTGGAGAATTTCCCAGGAAAAAGGGTATAAAGCATGGTGCTGCGCCTGCTACTGTACTGACAACACATTTCATAGAAGGAAATTGGCATAAACACAAAATGTCCTCTGTGGCAGTGAATTGGATCTGTCATTCTCTCAATGGAGTAGGACTGGAAATATAATACAGAAATCATTCAAAATCCCTGTAATTACACATATGTATGCGCAAAAACAGGGCGACACACACACACACACACACACACACACACACACACACACACACACAGCAGAATATCTTCTAATAGAGTGGAGAGTTTTATTTTATAACCACTAGCTTGGCTTTCCAGATGCCAGAACATAAACCGGAAATAATGCAGAGAAAAATAAGATCGAGGTTAATTCTCTGTTGATTTGACAGCTCAAATGTGCATTCTACCATCCAAAACTGTGCAATGTAAGCCAGGGGAAATTAAATTTAGTTTGAATCTTTTATGCTAGTGGGAGAGAACATCTTCTGACTTCTTATAATTTAATGAATATCCACACAGAGTTAAAAATGATGTAGCGTAAACCTGTTTTTCACACACACACACACACACACACACACACACACACACACACACACACACACACTTAGCAGGGAACTATCTGTCTAATTTCCAGACACATGTAAATTTATCCTATACCTGGTGTTAGACTACTTACTTTTAACTTTGAGTGTATTAAATACCTGAAGCATGTGGAAAAATGGTCGATGTAATATACACAATGCAGTATTGTATAGTATTCTTGTGTAAAAGCTGTGATGGAATGTGTCAATGTATCAGTTTTAGTGTTAATCTCCAACTACGATGTCTCCCAGAGTAGTGGAAGTCCTATGCATGAGGATCTCTTAAAAAAAGGCTTTCCAACCTCACAGTGACAAATTAGCAACATACGCATTGATAAAAGTGACTTTTGGCTGAATGTTTGGTAATATCACTGAGTAGTCTAAGTCTTTAAGACGCCTATGCCATTTTACGCTAAACTGAAGAAAAACTCGCTCACCTAAAGGTGCTCTAGTGGTTGTGTTACACAGGTACTGGAAACACACACAGCTTAGCAGAAGTTGCCTCTGTGCTGTCAAACCAACTTGCCACAACTGTCCACATGAACTCTGTGATTCTGGTGCCAATGGTCAAAGTTCAAGGTCACAGTAACCTCATGTTCATCCAATTCTTTTTGATGAAATACATCAGGAACGTTTTAGGGCATATTTTTTATATTTGACACAACTGTCCACTTTGACTGAGTGAAGAATTGATTCTGGTTTGATGGCCAAATGTCAAAAGCCAAGATCAAAGTTATTTCATATTCTTGTAAATTTCTTCAAACTGGCCTGCACAGAAACGAGTACATAATATTATCCTCATTATTTCCAGCCCTGTCTCCTAAAAATGATGTTCCTATACAACTAAAATGCAAGTTTGAGTTAATTTGCATTAATATTTATTCCTTGTACATAACAGTGTCTCACTGTGTAAAAAAAACAAAATTTATATAGCTAGTTCGTAAACACGTATAACAGGTATTTAGTCACAGGGGACTCTGGCTGATGCTGCCACCAACTGTAGGTGGCAAAGTGGTTTGCACACACATTTGCCAATGTTATTGGGGACTTTCAACGATGAAGCCCTTATTTCACCCAGTAGATGTAGCGATTTGTGTTCCTCAGCACAGCCTACCACACTGCATTTCATGTGCTTCTTTCCTGCAAGAACTCATCATGGTAGTGTTGCATGAAAGTACCTGTACCTTCCCGATTTTCCCAAGAGACTCCTGTTTATCACTATGTTCTCCCGATTTCCTGCGCCGGTCAAAATTATCCTGCATTTCTCCTGATTTATGACAATTTGAATTTCATATCTGCGAACATTTAGTTGTGTACAACCTCATCATGTTCCTGCGCAACATTTATTTATGTATTTTACATAACTGTTGTGGAACAAGCACAAACCAATTTTTATTATTTATTTATTCCTTCAACCCACACCTCCCTTTCTTCAGTCATGTTTAGGCTCGCTCAACCTGCGACGTCTAACTGAATCAGGGAGGAAGGGAGGGAGGAGGGGTCACATTTCAGAAGTCATGGAAAAAGAGCTCTGACTATGCAAAAGGCATTGTCGGGTATATTCTACTTCTACTCATACACATTGACAGATCCAAGCCCTTCATAGATCTTTCATGTTAAAATGTGATAATGTAAAGTAACATGCTGCCTTTTGTGACAGAAGTTATTTATTGGTAAGTTAAAATTGGTCAAATTAACTAATCAAAAAAAAAAAAATCACAGATACAGATTAATTGAAAAGTTAATTAATTGAAAAGTCAGCTGTTAGCATAATCAACTAATCAAAGTTAGCCTTGAAATGTGTTTTAAAAGTTTATATAATTTTATGTGTATAGAAAGCTGCGCTTTCACAAACAGACAGGACAGAGCATCCTATTGCTCCAGCAAGCATCTCCAGTCTCAGTGTGTGTTACAGTGTATTAATCAAAGTTGGCATTTGCTGTGCATCAACAGCGCTCATGTTGAACCTAAGAAAATGTATGGGATAATTTTACGAACTATTATAGCCTCAGGGTTAAACCGACTTTGTATTTTCCTCCTCACCTTTTCTCCTCTCTTGCTGTTTTTGCAGCCTTTCATGCCAAACGATTTTTGGAACAATAAAAAGGAGAAATCTAAAATTTTACATTCAGCTTCTGACATGCGTGGCTGTGCTGCCTGCGCCTATTATGGTTCACAGGATTTTGTGCTAAAAGCAGTGTAGTAGTTCATTGTGCTGTCTGAAAATATTGGAATATAAAATGTCTTACACAGATGGCAACTAGAGACTGGAGTTTTACTTTTCCTTATCTTTAACCTGACTTGAATACAGTTTTGTCATTGCATAAACATTGTTTGTTGGCTTGTTTGTTTTGTTTTTAGCTCAGCATAAAGGTGTCACATCATAAAAGAAGAGAATATAGACACGTGCCATGTAAATGTAGAAAAGAAAATACATGCATAAAGCAATAAATTGCATTCATTAGCATGTCTATACCAAGAATTACAATCAGGATGATGATGAGTGTGATCACTTTGAGTGGAGACACACCTAACACAGCTAAGTAATAGCATAAGGAAATGGGGCAGGTTTTCAAACCGCCCCACAAGATCATGTCTATTCACCCTTCTCATGCCCGTTCCTGTGCTGGAGAGTGTTTGTTGTCAGCGTGTAGAGCATGTAGAGTCAGATCCAGACAGACATTACAGATACTGGCACTGTAGAGTTCTGCTCTCTGTATCTTGGTCCAGAGCAGATGGCCACAGATCCATTCAGCCAAGGCCTTAATAGAGCCACAGCTGCTGGCAGACAAAGTGAATCTCCCTCCATATGCACTTCCTTGGAAAACACTGCACTGCACTGTTTGCTCTGCCGTGGGAGTGTAGCACAGTCCACAAGCTGTGACTCAGACCACCAATCTCCACTCATATGAGTCTGTGTAGGCCAATTTGTTCAGATTTAACAAAGGCCGATAGTGGAGAGGCATAGCCTGGTGTTCTTCTCATATTTAGCCACAAAGCGCACATTCACAGATCCTAACGATTTCATCTTAAACCAAGGTGACATTACAATGTCACTAAAACAATGTACTTTGCCGTCATTTTTCTGGTATACAACTTATTAACTCTTTATTAACTCTTTGTTTGTTTCTAGACATATTCTGTCTCCAAAAACATGTCTCGTCTGCTGCACAGCCGAACTGGGAATTGCCCACATGGTTTGGAACATGAAAGAGTCTGTCATAGCCTTAGGATAGAGCATGCACTGTGTCTCTCGGCCCTGTACCCAGTGTGTGCTGGCATAAGCTTTTGGCATTCTTATGACCCTGACATGGATTAAGCAAGTGCAGAAAATGAATGAGTGAGCTCGAGCAGGCCAATTCTTCCAATTCTATGCTAGGAATATCAAGTGTGACTGCCATTATCACCATCCTGACACAGGGGAGTGTTGAATCTACAGCGCAGGTGAAAAGAGGGTGAAAGTACTGGCAAGAGCAAAAATCGCAGGCAGAGAAGGGATCTGTCGATTAAAAAGCAGACTATCTTGGGAAATGCAAAGGCAGGTCAACCAAGAAAAGACGATAGAAACAAGAGATTTTCAATCAGGTGAAGGACAATAGACACTAAACAGCTGGGGAAGCAAAGGGCTTGACATTTCTAATTAATATTAATTGAATTACTTGAGTGTTTTGTTTACTGAGTGAGAGTATCCATGGATCAACAATCCCACTTGCTGCAAGAGGGCAATCACAAATACCCCAAACACAAAAAGACGTGCACACAGACACACTAAAATCTTTGTAGGGAAAATGTAGAGAAAAACATATCACCAAACTTCAGCGTTCATAACAATCCATAAGGTGCTAATCTGTTTTGGCACCTAGCAAATATGACCAAGAGACTGCCCACACTCAGTTAAAGACACACACAAAAACTTCTGTGTTCTGGTGCTTTGAATTGTTATCTGGCTATTTGCAGCAGACCAAAGGGCCACTAATGGCTCCAATCCCTTGGAGCTGCTCTTTTGAGTTTCTAGGAGAGCTTGTTTGCAGAAACATCTGTGCATTTAGAGGGAGGTGAGTAATCTGAGGATCTCTTGCCAAAAACATTAGGTAAAGCAGAGGTAAGAACCACAGTAGAGGACATCAACTACTGAAAGGTAAAGAAGCAAGTAAAGAAATGTGTTGTGTGTAAACTAAAGGGCACAGAGTATTGTAAGTAGAAGGAACATGCACAAATCTGTGCAGTGTTACAGGTTTAAATTAACGACTTTTTCATGTAACTTTAGATACTTTGCTGTCGCTATGCAATCAGTATACTATGTTATGAAACATTTAAAACTATACTGTAAAATGGAGTCAATGTGCAACAAAAAAAGGTTATGTTCTAAGAAGAAGTAGGCAAACTGAAGTGAAATGACAGCGTGGGAGGAGAGGAGGTGTGTGTGTGAATTTACTGAGGGTCACACTCTGTAGTGGCCTCGGTCAGGTGAGGAGGATATCAACTAGAATGGATAGTTTATCAAAAAAGATTCAATGGATGAGAAGGTGTGAGGAAAACCAGAGAATGCTTGAAATCAATAAAGTGGATTTGTTGAGTGGGGATGTCAGGGTGTGCAGAATGGTGAGGACATTGCACTAAGGACAGATGGTGGTTAAACACCCTCAACACTGAGAGAGCTGGGGAGTGTGTAAAAAAAAAAAATCAACAGAGAGGCTACTGGTGTCCAACTTCTGCCATGGTTCATACTCAAGCCAACTGGAGTGTGGCAGCACCCCATGGCACTGGTCTGGAAACGCTACACATACTGAACAGCATGAGCAATGTGACTATTCATCTAGACACGTTAGCGCAAACACACAAACACTCACGCATACACAGGCATTTATTAAAGTGGTGCTTCAGTTGTGAAGGGACAATGTCGTGTTGCTCTACTTTACGCCACCAAAGCCTACATAGTCTATTGTCCCCTTAAAAAAGAACAATCATTAAAACTACAAAAACATGACGTAGTGTTCAATCACTCTGATGTATACACAAACACGACAAATAGAAACCAAAGAAGATGCAAAAGCAAAACTGGGACGCTCACACTCCCCTGTGGATCACTATTCAGTCACACCTTCATGTCATTCCCTCATCAGCCACACAGCAGGACTCTCTGCACAACACTGTCGTGATAACAATGATTGGTGACCTCTCTGACAGAGACATGTATCAACAGTGCACCAGTTCATGAAGTGCACTGGAACAGAACTGTCCTCAAAACAGTATTCACAAACTCTGTGGTACTCAAAGACTCTGTATTATGAACATTGACTTACAGCTTCAGTCTTGTTTTTTTAATTAAAATATTGTTTGTTAAGTTAATTACAGAGATCTAGGATCTGTGGCTTATTGATTCTGACTAAACTTTTGAATTGTTTACAGGATATTTATTGTATTGTTGCATTGGCCAGAACTAGAAGGTTCAATGTTGTTTAAACATTGTCTTTACCAAGTTATAAAGGAGAATTTTTATATTTTGGTAAAAACATTTGCTTGCACTGTAGAGCAATCACTTTTTTTGACACTGCAGAGTTGAGCTAAATTTGAGTGACAGAAAACAAGCTAGAACATGTTAGTTAGTGAGCTTTAAATGTGCTGGTAGGTGGATTTTGTTACCTCCTGACATAGCCAATCTCACTGTTCCCCTTTCCTTGAGTTAACACAAAAGCCCCTTTTACACTGCCCATTTTAGGCACTTATACTGCACCAATGCACCTTGCTGTTCTGTATAAAACATACCAAACCTGTGAAGGGGGTCTGTGCTGACCCTCCTTTCTTTTGCCTCAAGAGGTAGTGTCAGAGGCGAAATGAGTTTGCCCCTTCATCTGTGTAAAAGATTGTGGCCGGTGCTGGGGGGAAAAGGTGTAAAATTTTGCGGTTGTTTTGGTTGGTTCTCCTGGAAGACTGGGCCACATACACTGGAGGAGAAACAGCATTATTACATTCAGATTCAAATTCAAGTACAGTTGTCATATATTGCATCCAGTATGTTGATGATTACAGTTACATTCTGCTTTGTTTGAGCAACATGCTCAAGCAATCATGCAGAATGTTACACTGGCACTGGAAACTGGCAAAAGCTGGTGGTCAGTTCTTTGGTGACATTGCCCCACCAGTTATTTGTTATTATGTTTCCCCAGATCTTACTCTAATTCTTACTTTATCCAGTAAGGTCTTCCTGCTCCACAGCTGCATATGGTGACAATCTGAGAGTTTCTGTGTTTCTCCTCCAGCTTCTCATCACCCATATGTTCCTGCAGGAAACTCAATCTGTGGCCATTATACTTTATGCTTAAGTTGTACTCAACATAGCTCAGCTGTGTTTGAGTTCAAATCAGGTCTTAAATGTGCAAAACTAGCAAAAAACATCACAGTTCATCCACCAGTAAGATTTGAAAGTGATGTGTACGTGAACATTGTACACCATGCTGGATGGATTTTAAAATCTTGGCGCTAATACCAGGGTACCGATATATGCAGAGTGCAAATAAGCAAAGATGTCTTAAAAAGGGGTCACCTTCTCACTAATACAGTAGGGTTTCTATAAAAAACAGGCTGAAGACTCACCCAGAGACAAGAGAGGAATCAGTGTTCTTATCTTACTCAAGACTCGCCCACAGTTGAGAGATATCAGTTTTCTCATCTAACTCTAAGCAAATAAGCATATTTCCAAACAGACTTCTTCATACCTGTGTAGAAAGATAAATTAGCTGGATAGCAAACTGTGTAAAGGTCAGTCTAATGAGAAAAAATCCAGTTTATCAATAAAATAGCTGTGAGAACCAATATGTAGAATGTTTTGGTGGATTTTTAAAGTTTCCATCAGCCACATAGGTCCACAAAATGAAACTGATATTTGAACTGTTTATGCAAACTGTTTGGTATGAACCCACTATCAAAACTGTAGATGCAAGGACTTGGCATTTCATCAAATTATCTATTTGACTGCAGGCAACCATGCACAGCCCGTTCCTCTAAACAACCCAGTGGGGGGTGGGGGGTTTACCCTCTGATCAAGGTCTCTCACCTGGGAAGCCTCAGAGCACATCAGGCTGACTGAATTGAATATAGATATGGGTAAATGAATTATGAATTATGAATGGGCATCATTCCAAAATCTGAAAATGCAATAGCTTCTCAAATTAAAATAAATGGATTTTCTAACCATCAGAGAAAGTGACAGTCCTTGGAAACTTTACACAGAGGAGTGTGGTCCTGCAGATGGACCGACATATAGAGATGCTGATGGGAAGGCATTATTGTACATCACCACAACTATATAATATCACATACAGCTGGTGCTGCATTTTGTGTCTACCTGGAAAATCTGATATATTAGAAAATATTTTTTCAAAAATGTTAATATAAAAGGTTAATATATTCCACAAGAATAGAAAAAAAGAAAATGACACCATGCATTAAAGCATTTAAAATCATTTTTACTCCTCGCTTTACATGCAGAGAAAGCCTGGGAGTTTATAAGAATGCAGTCACTTGCCTCTTATCCTAACCTTAACCATCACAACTACAAGCCTACCGCAACAGTTACCCTAGTGTAAACAACAGCTGTGAGAACGTGACAAAATGTCCTAATAACAATGGTATTTTAAAAAAATTGTCCACACAACCTTCAACAGGCTTACACAGACAGTTCTGCTATCTGTAAGAGCTATTCCCATGCAGGGACAGCTGAAGTTGATCTCATTAACGTGCCCTTCATTCAAACAGCTAATTACAGACAGACACACAATCACAGCCTTCACAGTACAATCAAGTATGGATGGAAGGAAAGAAAGCAAGACAGAGGGGGGTAAGAGAGGGACAGAAAAACTGCAACAAAAACAAAGTAATAAGAAGAGCGAAGGACATAGTCGAAAAGAAAAGGGGAACAAAAGGAAAAAAGAGGGCAAGCTTCATTACTCCTAAGCCTTGGACAAGTATTTTACTTGAGTGTAAGCTGATTTTCCCTCTCACGTACAGCAGTGGATTGGCTCCAAGTCAGAATCTTTGTGAAAAGCTATTTGTTTCTGGTATCCCTAATAAAGGAATTAATGTTATGTTAATGACTTTTCAGCCTATTACTGCACTGCTGATGGATCCATCTGTACTTGAAAATGTCTTTTCCTCCAGAACCCTGCCGCATGGTTATTTGTGTCACAGTCTTTGTCAGGTAATTTATGGGAGGACATTAAGCCGTTAATACATTGTGTTACAAAAAAGACGACAGTTTAATGGCATTGCATAGATGAGCAAACTTGCCATCAATAATGCTGTATAATGAAGCCTGTTGAAGGCCTATTGGGACTGGAAAACAGAAGCTGCCAAAAGTTAAAAGAGAATACTAAGAATTTGTTGTGTGTGAATGCATGTGTACTCACGTACGTGAACGCTGCTTTCTGTGTACAGTAACTGTGTGTGCTTGATTCTGTGTTTAAACAACAACTTAACGGGTCTGGAGCAGAAAGAGTTTGAACAGAGCAGAGTGAGCATCTTGGCAGCACACGGTAATCTGGGTTCAATTCCTAGTAGGTAGGATCCTGTTGCCTAACTCAGAGTTAATAACAACTGTTTATCTAACCTAAAGCTTTTTTAATTCCAAAGGCCAATAGGCAATAGATCCAGGTAGTGGAGTTTTCATCTGGGGCTAACTGGCCCTTTGGCTTGGTGAAATAATAGAAAAGCAACCTGTGGCAGATTATATCCTTAATGGCTAATGAATGTAACTCTGTAATTGATCTCTTTTTCCATTTGTAAGTACTCACAGGGAAATTGAACTACTGTAGGCTGTTGTCTTGTTAACTTGCTCTCTGCCAAGTGCAGTTATTTTCCCTCATAAGAAGCTAAACCTAAATGAAACTGATAATAAACTATAAGGATTCTGATTCAAGCTGCTTTTGTAAGTGGACTCAGATTCAATAAAATGCAATTAAACCACAGTCCAAACGGCAGCTGGGCTTATGGTATGGTAAGGACTAAAAACAGCACGAACATTATGAAGTAGAGGGACGGAGCGCAAGAAGAAAATGGAAATGGAAAATGAAACTGAAGAAAGAAGACATTACATCGAAAAGATTATGAAAAAGTTGATTTCAGTCACAAAACTGTATGCTGCTTTTGTCATGCACCCACTCTGGCCAGGTTAGCGTCTTCATAATGTCCAATTTCTCACCGTCTCTCTCCTTTTGTCCTGTTTTGCACAGAGTAGACCTGCTGCTTATTGTTTATATTACCTTTGTGCATTTCAGTCACAGGTTCGACACCTTGTCCTTTAATTCTTCAATAAATGATCAGTCAGGTTTGCACAGTCCTTAGAAATATATAAAATATAGTATACATTCTCATGCTTCAAGGAAACAGAGTGTTTTGCTTTGTTCCACAAACCTTTGTGTACTATGAACACACAGCTAAGTAAGTAAAAACATGTATTTTCCTAAAAGTATGTTTTGAGAAAAGTCATACCAAAGGGAGGTAATTGTCTGCATTAGGTTTTAAAATTACTACAGCTCAGTCAGCTTGAAATGTCACATTAAAAAATATAGGTAAAGAAACACTTGAAGCATGAAAAGACACACTGGGTCAGAATGATGTGTTTGACAGACTTGTAGTGGGAGGCTGTGCAGCGTGTGAAAGATTACTAAAAACTGCTGCTGAACACTATTTGGTGTGGACAGGGGATATATTTTCTGCAAGTGCCAACAGTTGTGTAATGCCTGCTTTCCAATAACAATACATGCGCTATCCATTCATGGGCCCACACATACATCAAGACTTAGGCATTCTCTAAATAGCATATACATCCACCTGCAGAATGCAAAAGCTCCGTTGAATGACTTAAACAGCATGAAGCTTTATCAAGAGCTGATTTAATTTTGTTGAAATCACTGATCATCATATTTGACATTTCAATAGACCTAGGGAAAAATTTAATCCCTACACAGGACTGCCATACTCTGCTCTGCTCCTCGATAGCCGCCTCAGCTGCCCTGCAGTCATTCAGATGACTGGGAATAAAATGAGCTAAGTAGCAGAAGATTAACACAGATTATGAATGCTGTAAACCATGTGAATGCTTTCACATCACTATGGAGCTAAAGGCTCAGAATGGTATGGTTGCTGGGTGCCAAGAGTGTATGCATTTATATACACACTACTGTGTTTGTAGACCACTTCACAGTTAGTAAACATTATGAGGTTTTCTGTCCGGCCAGAGGAAAATAATCACCTGAACATAACCTGTATTTTACAATGGCTTAATAAAATTCAGTTTTATTTGAATATGTACAGTAACTGTCTATAACTAGTGGTGTTACTTGGAAAAGTTAACATTAACTAACGGGACAGTGACTTACTGTGGCCAGATATTAGATACATCACCCACCAAAGATGTCAACCTGCTGTGTTGTTGGGTGTCAGAATTTGAGTAATGCAACGCGAGCTTGGCATTACAAACTTTTAGACACATATCAGCCTACAACAGAGACATTATTTAACCTCACCTCAAGAAGTGTGGGCTACAAACATTTGAGTGTAGTCCTTTCCTCACATTTTTAATGGATAGTAGCATCTTATATAAAGTAAATCTTTAAGACAGAGTCATTACTGCACCTAGCAACACAGAAAAATATTTGGTACATCACATAGGCTTTAGTGACAGTGCTTGCCTCCTTTTTTCCTATGTTTTGTCTGCAACATACACCAACATAATCATGACATAGTTCCTAAAAGGGTCTTGAATAGATTACTAGACTAAGCTTTGGACTCACACAGGAAATCATCATGTTTTTTATGAAAATATACATGTCTTCATGTCTTCTGCTGGTTATCATCATTACAAAAGGGTTTTCTAATGATGACTTTCCTCTTAAATTAATACACTTGCAATAGAAAACATATATATACACATATACATGTCATAAGAAGGGTAATGTTTACTGATTATAGGCCTCTGTATGTTTATGTAAATATTCCTATAAAAGCAGCTGTTTTCACTATATAGTGATTTACAATATTAATAATGTCTACACTGTATAGTCTTATAATCTAACATTATGTCTGTTATTCATTGATTCACTATTCATCTGCCAAACTTCATTTGTATTGAAATATATTTAAATACTTTCACATCAAAAAATTATATGTGCAATTAATTTAGACTAATTAATGATGGAGTAATTAATGATTAGACTAATGATGGTTACATTCACATCTTTACATAGCATATGTAACAACAGCTGACTGTTCTCTATTTAACAAGACTTATTTTCCATCAAGTTTATAATAACCAGATGAAATAATAAAATGGAGCACATTCTGAGATTTTGTAACTGAATGACGTGCACTGAGACTAAGTCTGAATTAAATGTGAAACATCAGCATTTCTTCAAACAACTAGAAAACAGCTGCTTATTCAAATGTAACTTGAAACCTCTTTTTTCAGTCTTTTCATTCTGATTAGTTGTGTTCTCTCAGTTCTTATCTCTTCACTTCTCATTCATCACGTTCTGAGGGTGCCAAGTATCCTGAACGAAGGTATTGGAATAAATGGCCTCCTGCCCTTTTATTGACAGGCTCCACTCAATTGAATTTAATGCTTGGCTGCCCTTGTGTTTTCTTTCTCAGTTTCACAAACAAACTCATTTATTCTAATTTCTTGATGTCTCCCTTTGCATCTGCAAGCTCTAATATCAACTCCACCCTCATGTGGAGATGTGCTTGAGTAGGGTGGCATCTATTAATTAAGCTCTTAATAAGACCCAATTAATGTAATAATGCATGGCTTGATTAACAGAATTGCTGTAGGCACTCTACAACAAGGTACCCAATATCTAACACAAATAGGTTGGGAAATGGCAGCTAATTATTCTCTGCCATATTAACTGAATATCGATGGATAACAATGTGGCTATACTGACCTTGTATGGGAGACTATTTTATCAGCACAAGTAGAAGTGATGACAAGTGCTGTCTGTATAGCCTTAAAAGGAATTGAGACAAAGCTAGGACAACTAACTGACCATGTGAAAAGATGTGATTCACATAAAGGCAGAAAGCGGCTGCTTCACTCTCAGAATAAAAGAACACATACAATGGTCCTTTTTATAACACACAATGCACAAGAAATGTAGGCCATGACAACATCTTCCATTTTCCTCTATATATGGCCTGATATTAAGAGATGCCATATTACACACACGATAAGTGTGTGTGATGAGCACATCCATGGTTGATCACTACTTTTGTCTATTCTCCATTCCTGCAGAATCTGGACATAAAATCTACCAAACATTCATTTTTTGGTCAAAATTTCTGTCTGTACTTCTGTCCAGTTAGTTGGCTCAAATTGAGAGCAGGACACGCGTACATGCTAGCACACCCTCTACAGTGGAACTCAAGACTTTCCATCCCAATCTCCCCCAGAACACTGCACTCAATAACAGCAAAACCAGATCTCCAGAACAGAGTACAAATGAGCAAAAGAAAATCCCCAAATCTGAGAACTCAGTGTGCTGTCACAAATTTTCTGCCTTCCTGGATCACCGCATTTGAGCATTCAGTTGGACTCCTTCAGAACATAGACACAGCAGCAGAGCTTGTACACACAGATTCAGGAGGCACACACCCACAAAACAGCTGTCAGTCATTCAGCTGAACTCAGGTACTCGGAACGAGCAGCTGCTCAACCAATCTTAAAAAAAAAAACTTGTTAGTGTCATCTAGTGCACTGAGTGTGAAACTACCTTGGAACATATGAGTTATTGATCAGATCAATCAAAGCAGTGTTGTAGACACACAAACATCTTTTATTTGTCCCAGAGAGGAGGGGGATGGAGCAAAGACGATAACTGAGTTATCCTGGAGTTTTTCTGCCATTATCAAAATAGTAAAAAGAAAAATCTAAAAGTTTGCAGGCAATGTTTACAAACTAAACAAGCTTAAATTATAATTAATCAGTGTAGTTTTCAATTCGTTTCTTTCTTTAATATACAAGTGAAAAAATATTTTAAAACACATTAAATTACATCATTGTGTAGCCATGGTTTTATAGCTTCCATTTGTGAATACTCTGTTGGAGCAATTAGAGAATGCATGTGACAGACCCTGATGAATTAATTCTGAAGCTGTGAGTTATTTATTGAAGTTAGAACTGTACAATAATTTTTTTGCGATGACAAGTCCCAAGCTTCAAACATCAACAAAATCGTGATCTGTTTATTTGACCTCCAGTTATCTTGTTTTACTTTATTAATTCAAAGCCATTCTACTGTGTAATTGTGTAGTCTGAGAGACTTGCTAATGTAATCATAAAAAAAGGGCTTTTTGATTAACTTGTGAAAACAATACGGTCACAAGACAGTGCAATTTAAATCAGACGAGCAAAAAAAAAAGATGCCATTCGTGTGCAGTTCAGATAGGAAGTAGATCATAGCTGTCAAAATACTCCTCTAGCAGATCAGCCATAAAGTGAATACAATAGTTATGTTAGACAATATTAATAATGTGCCTTTTTGAGATGCAGTGCCTCTTGGCAGCTTTCTTTATTTCGATATCTCACTTATAATTGTGTGTGTTTTTTTTAAATATTTAATTTCTGTTGAAACAACAGAGGAGACTCTTCACATCTGCTTTGCTTTGATGACTATTCCATAAACAACAACAAACAAAACTTACTGTGGGACATAAAAATAAAGTATATACTCCCACACAATAAAACCAGAGCCAGAGAATATGGTGTAGCTCAACTAATCACAAACACTCTGCAGCGGTCTTCATCCTGAATACTTCATCCACTGTCACTACTATAAACACAAACTGTAAACCCGTAAACCACAGACCACTATCAGACCTGAGTGTTACCCTCATCTGTGGTGTTGTGATAGCGGCACATGCTCCTCAACCCTAGTTATGACTCATAGAGTAGCTTGTTTTACCTTATAAGCAAGAAACCTGCAGGCCTTGCAGGCACATCCTGCAAACCATAGAACAATACAACACAGGGGAGGACTTATTAAATATATATTATCTCAGGAGGAGCAGGACTTACTGAAGAATACATAAACAGGTGTGTTTGCCATTGGCGCCTGTTTTTATAAATGTATGTGTGCATGGATATTTTCTTGCTGAGTTTTGGAGGCACTGCTGTTCTAGCTCGACTCCTCTGCAGGTCTTCTCCTCGCCACAAATATAGTCCATGCCAGATACAGTAAATCATAACATTGAAGGGGCCAGATAACGATGCAGGTTCTGTCATGTTTCATGTGTTCTGATAAGGCAGCCAACACAGGAAGAAAAGCTACAATAGTGAAAAGCCTACAGGGATGACAGGCTGCAACTACCAGCGAGCCATGTTGGTACACAGCTTTCCTCTTTACACATTGACTGTACCACAGTGCAACTCACAGCTCATAACGTAGGAACACAGATAAGACAGGTGAACATTCTGAGTGTGGAGGACACACATCCAATGTCCCTGCTGCTTTGAAACAGTCTGATTCAAACGTACTGGAAGCCCGTCCTGAAGCAAACTATTTTCTGCTAACAAACATCTCATGGATAGTAGTGTGTGTCATTGCTGAATGAAAAGCACTTTATTATGCATATTTCTAAACATAAATATAGGTTTGTCTAGACCAGGTTAGCAGGGCAGGGATAGTTGGAAAACAAGCAGGACAGCGCGGTCTGAGGAGCAGGTTTGGGAACCCCTGGCCTAGACGTTGTTAATATAGTAGATATTAAGTAGTAAGGCAAAATTATGGGACAGCACCTGTGTTCTGACAGATAGAATTACTCAGTGATGCAGACCACTGAACCGTCAATTTGTCCATCTGTTTCTTACACTGTAGTTTCTCTTTCACACCCATACACGCTTTCATCCAAACCCAGTTCTCTATCGCATTTCTCATTTCTCTTTCGATTTTGCTCTCATCTTTCTCAATCATCTTGTCTCTCAGATTCCTGTATGCCATTTCTATTTCTCTGTCACAAAAAGCAAAATGAGAATTTGTGCGTAATGTCACACTGCAGTGTACTAATAAAAGGGGGGCTACAATATAAGTAGGGTCTCTGTGTAGTTTCTTTCAATTCTTCCTCATTTCTAAATATTTCCCGCTTCGTCTTTCCTGCTTCTGTCACACCTGACATTTTTTACTCTCTGCCTCAGTTTGTCAACAGTCCCTGGTGCTACAGACGACACAATTATTATTCACTAGGTTGTGTCTGCATATCACTGCCTGGTCGCATCCTTAAGACCCTGCATGTCTCATCTGTTCACTGGTTAAGTGGCTGTTTCTTTGTGTGCCACCAGCTGAGCATGATGTTTCAAGTATGCATTACACTCTCTGGAGTTCACTGAAGTTGTCTGGCACCCACCCTGCCCTGTCCAACCCCATTGTGCCGAATGATATGGCTCTGACTGAGCTGTCTTCAATAATTCATTCTGAATCAAAGCGAGACAAAATGGATTGCAGCAAAAGACATTACTTTCCACTTAGAAGGAAACATCGTTGAAATTCAAAGCCATGAGGTGGAAGTTCAGCTAATAGTTAATAGGGTGCAGTGTTGTGAATACAGGCCAAAATTAGAGCAATAAATGTGCACTGTGCACTGTGACTCGTAATGTGTATTACACATTCATTTCTAGAATATTGTGAATAATGCAGTGACCTGTTATTAAATTGAGCAACGACTACACTTTTATTCATTTTAAAATGATTTAATAGAACTTTATTATATAACTGTATATGGATCAATTTGATATTTGAAACTGTATGTGCATACAAATATTGTGGTACCCTTCAACTTGAATAAGAGAAACAATTTTCTCTAAAATACATTAAAAACAATTCCCTCCATATTGCATAGAACAGACATATTGCTTTCTGAATTTAAATTAATTAAAATATGAATACATATTTATAACTAAATAACGTTTGAGGCAATTACTTCTTTTTTCAAGTGCTGCTCCAGTAAACTGATCCAGTTCACTTAGGTTTGGAGGGTGCCTTCTTCCATCTGTGAGTTTAAGCCCTTTCCATAGAGGTTCAACTGGATTAAGATCCGGTCTTAAAGCAGGCTGCATCAGAATGGTCCAGTGTTTTCCTCCCATCCTTTCTTGGATGTAGTTTAGATTAATGTTATGGGTCAATATGCTGTTAGGGAAGCTATGACCTGGAATATGCATTTTAGTAAACTCTAGCTAGTATCTTATCTCAAAATTGGGGTTTCTATAGGTCTCTCCACCACACACCCTGTTTCTACTATACAACCTTATGTATGTATAGAAGTCTGCCTGAAATATCACTAAAATGTACTTATTTATCGACACTTCCAAGAGATATAAAGAATTTCGGAATAAGTGCGAATTCACAAAATGTGGAAACCTGAGATAAACAAGCTAATGTGGTACAAGCTACAGTATAGTAGTAGCTAATAGTTTAGTTTTTGTTAAAAGTGATCTTCGAATATATGTTTACGCTAATTTTGACAGCCATATTTGGGGTGTAAGGATAACAATGCTGAGCCACACCTGCACAGTATATGGTAGTGTGAATGTGAATGCCTACAATATCACCACTGTCTTCTGTACAGTACTGTGTTCCCCTTTCATCTCCTTACCCCCTACCTCTAAGCCCTGCAGCGGCCCAGCTTGGCGGAGCCAGTGCTCTCGTTAATCACATAGTGTCAGGCCTTTAATAAGTCCTTGACGGGGGTTTTGCCATGAACGACACTCTTTATCAAAGGTTTACACTGCCAGTGTGTCCTGGAGAATGATTGATCCCATAGCGCTCAGGTCTGCCCTTCATGCTGACTGACGGAGAGACACTCACACAGCCAGTGGTGGACAGCGAGGCATAGGTGCACACATTCAAGAAGTGTGCCTCTGTGTGAGGGCAAAAGTGTGTTTAGGTGGCTGCAGCGCTGTGCTGGTACCAAGCAGTTAAGCCCGGATGATGGATACTTCTGCTTGTTCCATTTCTTTCCCTTTCTTTCCTTTTACCAACCCTACATGATTCTGCATCTCTGCATGCAAACCGCTCTCATTATAGATGCTGCGATAAAGTGATGTTTTAACCTTGCTTGGCTCTGGCTGGAAAGGAAATTCACTTAACAAATGAAGTAATATGAGCAATCAGCTGGCCTTGTTGCTTTACTTATGGACATTACACTATATGTGGAGAATTATCAGACCTGCCCTATGTATTCTAAGCAAATTTCAAAGATTTTTTGTGCAGGAAGAAATCAAATTCATATAACATCAACAACAAGAAATTAGAGCCAGCTAACTAGGTTTTGATAACTAGTACTAGTAACCAATAACCTTTTTTAACTTAGATTTTTTTTGTTCATGCCTCATGCCTTTAAATTAACCAATTAACATATACATACCTTGAATCACGACAACAAACCAAGAGTTTTTTTAGTTGAACTGTTCCAACAGTATTTCTGTTCTGAATCTTGTATAAAACCTGGGTTTGCAGATATCTACTGGTTGATATTTGTGTTATTCACTCAGCACAGTGACAAAATAAATGTTGTAAAACTGCTGTATAACAAAAGATATAATTATGTTATTAGAATCTAGCTTATTCTTATCTCCAGCACAGCTTGTAAGTGCAATTGTGATTTATGGGAAAAGGAAGAAAATAATTTTTAAAACATTATCAAATGAAATCTACAAAACCATTTTCATGCAGTTTGTTCCTATGACCACAGCTGCTAATGTCAAATGTCTCCCATTAACTCCACTTTTATACATTTATATGGACTTATTCTGACTGTCCTACTACCTACATCCAGGCCTACCTCATGAGTGTAGTATTATGTATTGGTGTTTACTGGATTAGCTGGGACTTGTGCAGTTGTAGAAGGGTGTGTTTGTGTGAATGCACGCATCTGAGCTGGAAAATGTTTCAGTAGTTCCACAGCAGCAGTGTTTAGGCTTGACTAGAGGATACACAAAAGAAAAATGAAAGGCATACTGGATAATCTGAATGGTGGGGAAACAACCAAGGAAAACAGACACAAGCTGATATCCAAGATCAAGGTAGAACAGTGCCCTGTGGCGCAACACACTGCTTTCTGAATAAAAGTGGGCTTGATGGAAAAAGACCCATGATGACCCTACATATGAAAGAGTTTGCTAGAGAACATGCTGACAAGCCACAGTGCTTCTGAGAGTTGTATGAAACAAAGTAAGATTCGCATCATGAAGAAATTATGCTTTCAAAGAAGACAGCACCAAGCCCACTGTGAAACACACTGGAGGATCAGTTATGTCATGGTTTGCTTTCCTCTGTCTGGCGTAGGGTACCTTTAATGCATGCAGGTCACAATAAAATCATTTATGAAGGCATTCTGGAGCAAATCATACCCAGAAACAACTGAAGTGTGATTTCTTTACCCCATTACTACAACTGAAATTTTATTTATTTCCCTTTCTTCTGTAATATTCACCTTGAACCGCCTAAATGAAAGATTCACAATCGTAGTAGAAGTTTTCCTCTTTCTGTAACAAAATTAGAAAGAGTACACTCACTTTTAACAAGTAAACATTGAGCTAAACAGTTAAGCTGGCCTATGGGACCACTGGGTCCCAAAGAACTGAAGTGGTCACACCTCAGTAAACTAATTCTTTAAAGAATTTCTTATGGAATTAACATGACGACATTAAAGAATTAATAATAAAGACCAAAATTAAAATTTAAGCTAACAATCTTTACATTATTTCTGTAAACAGGCATGTCACCAGTTGCCTGAACATATCATTGTAACCTTGTGGACACAGAAAAACAAAATCAGCTCAAAAAACATAAAAAGTCACTAAAGCATTACACTTTGGTTCTGTAAAAGAGTAATCACATAATGAGTGAGGATATCAGCACCAATTGTACAAGTAGATCTGTTTGTATATGGCAATGGAGGAGCATAAATGACGCTAGGAAGTTCTCTGAATGAAGCCTAAAGAGAACAGTTTTTGTCTTCTCTGGGAAGGCGCCACAGGCAATGCAGCAATTAGGAAACTAAGTGTGAGGGCCTGCAACTCTTTTTTTCAGACCTGCAGTCTTTCTCTCTGCCATGCACACACCCACACAAAAACCTCTGCCATGAGGTGATAGACACACCATCTGGTGGAACAGGCAGAGAGGCAAACAGAGAGATTAAGAAGGAGGGACATTAAACAAGTGTGTAATGGTTCAATATTTGCCTGCTCTATCAATGTGTGGCTATATTTTGTGAAGCTCTCATTGGCTGTGAAGTCTGCCCACGTTCCCAGCAGTGTCCCCTCCCTCAGGCTTTACAGGTCACTGCCACCTAGTCTCCACAGAGACTCTGCCCAGAGAGCCATGCATTTTTCTTTCAAAGAACAAAAAAAAAAACTGCACGTGTCCACACAGGTGTTTCATATTGTAACACCAGAACTTTTAGCAAAAATGAACCTGTAATAATCTCCTGTAATAATCTCAGTAACAATAGCCGACCATAGCATTCTTTGCTACCTCAACCAGTGTTGCAAGCATTGGTTCCAGGAGAGATATTGATGCAAGAAAATAAACATACAATGTCAAATGAGTTGCATGACTAACACAGCAGCAAAAGCAAAATGTGAAGATATAGTGGAGGGAAATGTATACCTCTGCTACAAATGGAACAATGTCTGATCAAACGACTACTATTATCATTTTTTAGCTAAATAACTGCATAGACTGTCCATCGTGAGCAGGAAGCAGAGTACAGAATGAGCATTGCACACATGAAGTGATAGATGGAAGGGGAAAAGGAAAGAGCAATAGTGAGTTTCAAATGTGAAGGTGTGGGTCTGATCAAAGCTCTGAAAGCTGACTCAATTACTATTTTCTAATGCATTAAAGTCATTTATATTCAGAAATACATAGTGAAAGAGGCAGTCTTTGAAACAGCTACTTTGAAAAATGTTAGATCTGCTTTCACTTATTTATTTATTTATTTATTTATTTATTTATTTTTACATGTGAAGGTAAATGCTGAATAACTTTGAAAAACAAAGAATGTAAATTAGCTGTCCCTTGTTACATCCTTCTTCCATTTTTTCTATTGTCATGGTCTTGCTTAATTTGCATTCAGATTGTGGTACCGTAAACAGTCTATCTGCAGGATGGATTTAGCTTTTCTACATAAGAACAGAACTTTTCTGTGATACATCCTTCAAATCCAGAGACACACTGAGAAACATTCTTTGACAATCTCTATTAAACTGTCAAAAATTGCTCCGAGGGATACATGCCACATAGTGAAAATTCACATGTGAGGTCACACAAAACCATCCATTCAAAGAACACACAAAAAATCCTGAACTTCCTGTTTCCAGCAACAGTTGCCAAGAATTTCTACTGGACAGTGTCTTTTTTTTTAAGTGTACTTGAATAATCCTTGTGTTTGTGCCTAAATTCCAGCTTGAATTCCAGCTCCATTTGTCACACACACAGATACATACACACACACACACACACACGCTGTTTTCCCTCCAATATGAGGTCATGTCCTCTCTTTGCAGACGGTTGTCAGGCATTCTCTCATTCACAGAGACACCTTACTTAAAATAGAGCAGTTCTGCTGCCCCGTCGTCTGCTGTTGTTTCTCTGAATATCATTGTTCTAAGACACACTTAAAGCAGTCTTGCTACACTTGACTTGAGCTGACTCTTGTGACTCATGCACACTGGCTTTCACATTGAGATTTACCAAGCATTTGCTTTATGACTAAATCTAGCATTCAGCTAAAACACAAGCTCTAATAAAATGGGTTTTTAACTATGTTAGAGGCAATACAATGCAGATGAATGATGCAGTTTTCCTAAGAATTACACAGGAAGAGTTATTCAAGGATACAGTTTATGATGTGGGATCACAAAATACTGGTAGACAATCCCGTGCTTTTAGACAAGCACACAATAGATCTAATTTAATTCATATGCGGTCTTAATTAATTTTTTCCCTGTGCATTAGATTCAAGCATTCCAACCTTAGCTGGAACCTCCTCTGTACTATCATGGTAACTAGCATTCAGACTCAATTTCACAGCCAGATTCCCCTCACTGATGTTCCTCCCTCTGCTGAACAAACATCTTCCACATACTATATTTGTGGCCAGTATTCACCTAGAACCTGGTACGGAATACATCTTCTTACAAGCATTTACACCATGACCAGCCAAGCCATCATCCCTAAATGCTGTCACCTATATCAACCTGAAGTACCATTTCTAGCAGTACCTTTTTTTGACAGGATATAGTAATAGCTAATTCAAGGCCGTTGGCGTTTGTCAAGCAATAAAGATCGATGGCCACTCGTCACACGGATTCACTGATATAATGGAAAGAATGATGGCTACTCGTTAATGATGAAGCAAGCCGTTAGCCACAGCGACGTTCCCTTTCACCCCGCTAATCTAAGGCTTGACCTAGTCATCAGTTAGCTCATGTATGTAGTGATTGTTAATGTATGTTCCCGAGATCTTAACATGTCAAATGCCAATCGTCCCCAGAGCTGTGGACTGTCACACTGCCACATGTCAAAACCCTTGATGTACAAGCCAATTTCTCTCTGCTTTAATGCATTTAAATGGAGCTGTGAGTCCAGCAGAACCAGCCCAATTTCAGAACCAGCGGTAAGGGCTCAATCTCATCTACTGCCCTGGTGGAAGGACCGTGTACATAGGAAATGAAATTGAAAATCCATCAGGCGCACACACACACACACACACACACACACACACACACGGCTCTTCTTTTCACAAACTCTCTGTTACACACACAGAATCACACACTCACAGAGGGTCATATCTCACATTTCAAAGCATTATAATAATAACGGATGTGTGATGAGCTGGTGCCTGATGTAGAAAGCTAATCCAAGCAAAAAATAGATTTACTAGAGTAATTGAACTACAGTCAAAGAATTATGAGAGTGAAAGATCTCCAGACTGCACTCAGTATAAAGGTATTCTAACCTTGAATTTAATTAAAATCTTTTTTTCCCTCTTGTAGACTCCTCAGATCTTATGTGCATTAATTCATGAAGTCAGTCGTCCTGATTTAACTTCCAAAGCTTTTTTTTTTTAAATATACAGTAAGTGCTATGAAAATCATCATTGAACATGATGATTAATATGCATTAGAAAAGAAATGGAAAAAGCTATTCAGTCAAAGATTATCTGCTACTACAGTGGCTTCACTTATTACACATTTTGTGTTGTCGGTTTCGTCCTAAAGGGATAAAGTTGGCATTTATGCCCAGTAGCTCATAATGACAATGTGACTTTCTTTCAAAAAAAACAGAAGAACTCTTTATAAACCTTGGCACAGTTGGGAGGGAAGTCGCCTGCAACCGCAAGATTGGTGGTTCGATTTCTGATCATGTGTCAAAGTGTGCCTGGAGAAGACACTGTACCTCGTAACCCTTGGCGCCTCAAAGGGCAGCCTGTCCACAAAGAATTTCCCCAAGGGCATTAATAAAGCATCAGTTATTATTATTCCAAATTGGCATTTGTTGCTTCCTGTCTTTTTAATCATCTCTGAAACATGCAACTGAAATATACACTCTGAAAGTACTACTTAGTAGAAGTAGAACAATACTGTTGTATGAAAGTTGGTTGTCCACTGAAACTGAATGGAACATAGTTTACAAAGGCACAAAACGGGTGAGGATTTTGTCAAATTCAAATAACAGGAGTATGAATACATCTGAAATCACTGAAAGTATTGTAAAAGCAGATCACTAGAGTACATTAATGGAACACTGGTAATAAAAGATAATGCTTTGTGTTTTAACTCCAACATAACATAGCAAAAGGCAAGATGATTTACATTTTATTTCCAATTTACAGAATCCTTCTAGGTCCATGTACAGACCAAGGAAATACTAAACTAAAATTCAGCTTGCCAAAACCAGCTATCGACCGCACCAATAAAGGTTAGAGCAAGACCCAGAAACAAACCCTCAGATTTAAAATGTGTGTAGACGCTTCAAACTAAATATTTCGCCCTTGCTGTTTTCAGCTGATAACAAACAACAGCCAACCAGCAAGCAGTGGGCAAACTCCCCAGGCACTGGATTGCTATAATGCACTTACAGTATGTATGTGTGAGAGCATGTGCATGTGAATGCACAGTGAGAACGTTTTCTTTCACTAAAAGAGCACAAAGATTTGAGAACCTGTCCCCTTCCCGCCAACACCTGCCTTCCTGAGTGAAGCTGTAGACACATCCACAATAGATGGGAAAGAGGAGAGGGAGACATCAAGAGCCAATGACATGTTGGTTTGGCTCACTGTCACTGAGAAAATGTCAGCAGAATGCACCACTGGTTCCCAGTTCGGTAAATGTGTTTCTGGCAAGGAGGTTCTTCAAATGTTTAGATGGGTGGGTGACCCTGCATCTGTAAGCTGTGCCAAAGAATGTAATTTCTGTTGTAGTGCACTGCTCAGAGGCCAAGGTTAGGGCTGACTCTACTGAGTCAATCAAGCTATTCAAATTAAATGCTTATTTCAGTGTCAACATGTTTATGCTACGGAATGAAGTGTTTGCTTTATTTGTTGGGTATGCCTAGGGCATTGCTCTAAGTATGCTACAGAATCAGTCACAAAGTCAAATTTCTGAGCCAACCAAAAAAAAAAGATTTAAAGCAAGACATTCAGTAATCGGTATGAATATCCACAAGCCTTCAATGAGTCAAGAGATTGTTAAAAGCCAATTCACTTAAAGGTCAAGACCAAAACCTCCAGTAATGATGAAAGCAAACAACCAACATCACTAACAATGTTAACTGCAATCCTAGAAAGCAGCTCTCATAAAGGAAGTTCCAAATTTTCTCAGTCTACAAAAATGTTTCAGTCAAGTGATGAGGTTCAACATAAAAAGGAGTCTGCTTGAAATAAGAGGCTTTTTTCCACTTGACACATTAAAGCAGGAAAGGCTCCTGTGTAACTTTTAATTTATCAGGGTTCAGGGTTCGGGTATTGTGAAAATCATTGTGGCTGACTGCACACATAGAGCCATCATTAATGTCATTACTCACACCTGTGCTTTTCTTACTAAGCTAATTCAAAATATCTGCAAGGACTAGGCCTGTTTGAGATGTCTAAACCGTAACCTTGACAAACCCATATTTAAAGGTTGTTTTAGACACCTGTTTTCATTTTACATCCTGTTCCAAGGCGTTAAGTACTCAAATTTGACATGCTTGGATTGAATCTACTGCTTTGTGATTTATTTTTTTATTTTTTATTCAAAGAGCAACATATAATAATACTGAGTGGCAGGATTCCCATTTTAGCTGGAAACTCTTTTTCTCTGAAGACACTTTACCTGAATTCAGTTGAACTGATTTGGGCTCAAGTATAGTGTAGGCAGGTTCACTGTCACGACATTTACTGGGACAATGTTATTAGTAACACCTGTGCTATTCCTCCTACACAAGTTTAACACCAAATGTCTTTTCTTTTAATTATTACAGCTAACACCTCAGCTGCAGCTAGCCAGTCAAAGGCCAGTAAATTGATTTAAAGTCATTGTAATAAGCATTTCTTTAAACTTTTAAAAACATGTAGTCACCTGCTGTGCTACAGTCAAGAGTTTCAACTGTCCAGTGAGTCCTAGTGACTGCTTACCCAATTCTGGAACCTGTCTTTGACTTTGAGTTTAACTGTTTGACTGTATTAAGGATTTGTGCTTGTGAACCGTTATACTCATCTGAACATTATTACTCACCACTCTGCTTCAGTATTGTGTTTTCCAGTACTTGCATGATGTCCGTTATCCACCTGCTTTTATCCTACAGCCGCAGCCATCTCCGGAAAAGGAATCACATTCGCCTCTAACCTGTTGAGCTCATTTCCAGTTCTCCATCTGCCATCTTTGTAGTCCTGGTCTTCTCACTAGATTCAACTACTCCATCTACTGCCACCTACAAGCCTCCAGCAGTACTCACCATATGCACCATTCCCCACCATCTTTGTAGTCCCATCTGGACTCGGAGCCTACACCTCATTGAGAGATGATGCCACCAGATTATCCACTATTCTCCATTACTCACCTCATCTGTTGTGAGTATCCTGACTGCCCACCACTACCAATTAATCATTATCAGTCCTAACTCTGTCTCTCCTCCTAGAACACTAAACCCACCTGAGAAGTTCCAGTATTCCTGAAACTCTTCTCCAGGCCCATCACCAATTGCACATTTATCAAATATTGTAATAAACTCATTTTCAATTCTGATACTGTAATTTCTGGCTATGAAGTCTCCTTCAGGGCCCATGACAAATGTAATATGTAAAATACTGATAGTTTTAGATTCTAAAACTTTATTTTTGAATGAGACTTGCCCTTTTAACCACAAGGTTGATTTTTAAGGCTGGACATGTAAGGTTTTGTAAGGTAAGTTGTAAGGTGGTTCTTAATTGCCACATTAATACTGGAAGGAGGAAAAAGGACTAGCATTTAACAGAAAAATATATTTTACTTGTACTACAAACCTGCAAGTACTGTACCTGTGAAAATAAAATGTTAAGAGTAATATTTCAGTGTTGTGCACACAACTAAACACTAAAACTAGGTTATCACACTAGGGTACAAATAGCTGTAGAATTGTTTGATTTACTCTGATCCAGGCATAATCTCATGTATTGATCATAATGACTGCTGTGAATGCAATCATGTTTTTACATTGGCCAGTCAAGTGTACTGCCTCAAACTTAAAGGGATAGGCTATCTGTTCAGCAAGCTATGGAGCTGTTGGCCACTGACCAAAGCCGACGAGATCATTCCTTGTCCTCTCTAAACTTTCCCCAGAGAGCAAGCCTTCACTTCCTTAAACAGGGAGAGTTGAATTAGGACATTCTAGCAGCTGGCAAGTGTGAAATTGAGTTGAAGTGTACCCCGAGGTTAGACGTGTGAGATGCAGGACTTAACCACCCTAATAGAACAGGAAAGGGATCAAGCTTTGTCTGCAAGCTGAATTCTAAACAAGCAACAAGAAGGAAGATAACGGACAGCTGGAGCTCACTCAGTTAGGGCAGCTAGAAGGTTTGTGTTTGTATGTGGGTGGGGGCGCATGCATGAGTGCAAGCGTGTGTTCGAGTGCGCACATGTTTGTCGATGTGCACTGGGATTATATCACCACGGGGACAATAAAGTCAGTCAAGTGATATGCAAGCTATCAGGAGACAATTTCCCAGCAGAAGCCTTAATCTCATTCCTGCTGAAGCTTATAGTGCCTAAAAACACAAAATCTCAGCTGTTGAGAAAAGCACAAACATGGAGCAAACCGATAACATACTCTGTTGGTCTATGTATTTCATCACAAACAGCCAGGGTATTTATCTGTCAGTCACAGCTAATGCACCCTGTTCGTCCAATTCAGCTTGTCTGTTTCACTCAAACCAAACCAGATGCATGCACAAATCTAAGTGCCTCAAGGTGAAAATCCTCTATGACGCTGCAGCAAATCTACAACGATACTACCAACAATACCAAACTCAAAAAGTATTAGAGAACTGTTTCGGTCTTGCTTATTAAACTCTCTGTGTTAGGTTGGTGCTTAGCTGCAGAACACCATGAAATGTTGGCAATTTTGCAGCATTCTTTGATCTTTCTCCTCAGTGTGCATTCTACTAAATATTTCTTTCTGCTGTCATTCATGGGCATAAGGCATGGATTTCCATTTATCTAAACGAACAATAAGAATCTTGATTCCATCCATCCAGGGTGCGGTCTAAATCATCTGTGTGAACGTGCCCTGACCTCAAACAATGCTGCCATCCGTCACATCACTGCTGTGGCCTTCCTCTGCAAATCATAACACTGCATGCAAACGTCCTCTAAAGCCTGCAGCAACTTCCATCTCCTGCTTATCGCCTTCCTTTTCCATTTAACTCTCACCAGTCTCCATTCCCCTTTCCCTGTCTTTCTTCTCTTAGTCCCTTTTCTTTCTTTTCATTCTCAAAATTTCATTTTCACCATTGCTTCCTCCTTTTTTGTTGCCCCTTTCCCTGTTTTTCCAACATCAAACCATTTTGTTTCACTCTTTCCCTTTGACCTGGCAGTAAGTGCTTGTTCTTTCCATCTCTCACCATTATTTGCAGCCTTGACGCCAAGACTTTCCCTTATCAATCACATATTCTCATCCATTCTTTCCCTCTAGCACTGGACCGTTCCATCAGTCACTGCTCAACACCCACATTCAACCCTCTCACCCCGTCGTTGTGATGGTTAATTCCATCAGTCACACACCTCTTACACACCCTCGCCAAACCCAGCCACTTCCACTGAGGTGTTAATCAATTTAACAGAAGCAGAAAGAGTGACTTCTTCCTCTGATGTTTTGACTGCAAGGTGAGACCACAGGGGGAAAAAAGACACTTTATCATATACAGGGATAAATGCCATGCCACAAAACAAGGACAATAATTAGTACTGCCAGGCTGAAGGGATTACCAACTGAAACCGAGCCCGAAAGTCAGTCTTGAGCTTGAGTTGTGGATGGGACCATTAGTTGTGCAGGCAGGGATGAAGCTGGAGGCAGTGTTTATGAACAGCTGAAAGCCTTGGGCATAGAAAGGAAGGTCTGCGCAAAATCCATGATTAAAGCTGTGTATGTACCACTGGAGTATAATGGCAAGAATAGGAAGATGTTATTGTCACTTCTTCTGTAATGATCCTGAAATCAAGTCTCACGTTAGTTCTGAACTTCAGATATTTTAAGCCGTCAAAGTCATCAAACAACTGAAACCAACTGAGACAGCAGCTGCTGGACCATAGCACATTAAGAAAGGCATTCTCTGTTGTTGTCAGTTTGTTGATGAAGTTAGATGCTGCCCTTTTAATATGACTGATTTATTGATTTAACCAAGCTGGTACAGGTCTTTTAATTTCTCTGCATAATTAAGGCATTGACTTTTCACATTGATTCAACACACACACACACACACACACACACTGCCAAATGTACCTAAAAGATATTGGAAATCTGATTGATGTATATTGGCTAAGTCCATTATGGGTCACTGTACATTGCAAATGCTGCACTACATAACTGTTAACTATGATGAACACTGATAAAACACAGTAAATATACTGAAATAAACCAAAAACTGACAACAGCTTATTTTTAAATGGCCCGTGCAATATATATTGCAGTAACATCCTCCATCCTAGAAGTTGTTGGTGTACAGCCAGTGTTTCACACGTTAATGTCCCTGAAGAAGACACATTGGCTCTGCCAATAAATCATACTATCAGGGATATTAAAGTGAGATTGCCGTCTTTTCCATCTCAGCATTTCTATGTCTCTGTGTTCATCAGCACCTTTATGAAATTAAACACTTGCTTACTACATCTCTTGTTCTGCACACATATTCATGCAATGTATCTTATAATGTCACCTCACAGTTTAATATATACTACTCTTACACATTGTGGTATTAAATACATGTTCAAATATACATATTAACAACTGTAAGAAAAATGTGAAGACAGTGTACAGCTAAAACCAGCCAATGGTCTGTCCTCCTGGTCATCAGAAGAAGTAATGAATGTAAGATAAAGACTCAATGTAGTTGAGGTGGGATGATGCAGGGTTCCCAGATCTATAGATAAATTCCAACCTAATTCTCGTCTTTCCCGTGTACTCAGGAAAAACAGCCTCACGTAGTCTCATCATCTCTGGAGCCCTCTGTGGAGGAAGGAAAGGCTCACCAGTCTCTGTGGCCAGGGACCCACATGAGAAAAATAATAATTATAATGGAGGGGTGTTGATGAAATGGGGAGAGAAATGAAACGGGAAGACCAGAGATAATGAAGAGGGGGTGGTAGCGAGAGCCATTTTTTTCATTAGCTAAAACATGAGTAAAAGTTATTTGCCATCATTTCAATCTCAGATCCCATCAGCTCTGATGCTGTGTCATCAGTTTGTTTAATTCTCCTTTAATCTGATCAGCAGCTGTTCTGTTGTTGTTCTCTCTTTACTTCATTACGGGCCTTCCATCATTACATTGCTCTCATTATCTTCCCTACATGAGTGTTTATTTTGTCATTGTGCAATTTTCCAAATATCACCGAACGATGGTATTGTGTTCCAGATCTAATGAGTTGTGTACCTTAAAACAATCTAAAGTATTCTCTTTCATATATTTACTATTCACTTCCTCCTCGTCATGCTTTTCATCTCTCTTGCTGCTCTCTTGTGATTTCCTGACATCATCCATCTCGTTGTATTTTTCTTCCTGTCTCTCACAGTCATTCTGTGCCAGTCAAACTCTGCAGAAGCCTTAAGTTTCACACATTATTTAACGTCCTATTAGCCTGTCTCTTTCTTTTTACGCCAACCCTTTTTATGTGGTTTTAATCATCACACACTCCTCACCCCCACAAGCCACCACTCTCTATTTCTCCTCTCTCCTTTCCATATCAGCTTCCTTTCTCTTTTTATACACACTTGACAGCTTCCCTCACCTCACTTGACTTTTTCAGAGAAAGACAGAAAAAGCAACACCACCGGCCATTGGAACGTCCCTCTCTGCCACCTGTTATTCCTCAATATTCTCCTCATGTGCCTAAAATCGCATCACCCCTCTTGTGTGTGTGAGTGTGTGTGTCTGAGTGCTTGTGTAATTTCCACAAGCTGAGACTCACTCTCAAGCGGCTGGCCTAGGGGCTGATGATCAGTAGCACTTCCATCCTTCCTCTGTTGGCAGCCTCAGGGGGACCACGCAAACACACATGCACATAAAACCATAAACACAACAACGACACACACATACACATTCACAATGAGACGCATGTAGACATCTGCGCATCACCGCTGCTGGGACCCTCGGTGCCTCGGGCTTGTCTCAGTCTTGCTTCCTGTTAGTCAGTCTGAGTCTTCATAAGCGAGATTTCTCTCTCTGTCAGCAAGCGCTTCATTCTGACAGCATGCAGTCTGAGAAAAGCCACGAGACAAAGTTGAGCCGCTCGACAAAAACGAATATACAGCAGCGCAACACGAATCAAAACATGTTTTTCTTTCAAAAGGCTGACAAAATGTGGATACTGAGACAAAAAACTGATTCCTCTGTCATTTACAGCTCTCTGCTGCACCAGATAAACATACAAACAAGAGAATTAAGACACATGCACACCAAACCAATGCTTTGTTCTGGATTTGTGCCTCATTCCCAACTGTGACCCATTATACCAGACCTTCTGAATGCTCCATCAACCTCCCTCCCTCCTTCTTTCCTTCGTCTCTTTCTTCCTCTATCTGCCCGGTTTTGTGGATGCTGCTGTAAAACAAGTGTGATTTGTTATTCCCTGTGGCGTGAACTGCTATCAGGCAGCCTCTGTTGTTGTGATAAAACTCTGAGCAGGGAGAACAATATCAAGGGATGGGCTGGACGGGGGTATCAGCAAACCCTGAAACTTAAATCTCTCGCTCTCCAAGAAGACCAACGATAAATAAAAGGACTTGCCCCTTTCTCATCTTCCTCCTCTTCACTTTTTTTTCCTTTCTCAATCATACTGAAATCCCTTGACCCATTCACACAACACTGGGATTTCATTGGATTTGGCAGGTTTTGTGTCGGACAGCTGTATCATTTCAAACTTGTCATCACATAGGGAGACTGGACTGAGAGCTTAAAAGCATCTGGGGAGAAAAAAAAATACAAGAAGTGGCTCTGCAGTCCATGATACCATCTTTCATTTCAAATGCGATGGATTCTCCTTTTGACTTGTGATCAACATCTAGAGCCTCGGTGCAAGGGGTGTGTGTATCACTAGTTCTGAGTATGTGTAAACAATAGTTGAAAAGCTGAATGGATAAACGGCCATGTGATATGAACAGAAGCTACAACACTCTATATATACCATAGTGTAATGTTATATAAAATAAACCTAATAAAACTGACTCAGCTATGAGAACTGGAAGCTGCAGTCCTTTCAGTGCAGTTAGTTATCAGTGTGCAGTTAAGGCCAAGGTGAAAGAAAAAGGGCGGCCTTGAGGAGATGGTGAATGATGTGCCATGATGTGAGTTAATCTGTCTCTTTCTTTCTTTCTCCTGCTACACACACACACAAACACCAGTCACAGGCTCAACCTGTTTCCCAGTTGTCTGCTATTGCCAGTTACCAAAGGCAGGCCTTAATTCCCTCCAATCACAACTACAAAGCCCAATCTCTCCACCCAGAGAGAGATCCAGCAGGATAAAAAAAGATTGCCTCAAACCATTCTCTTTCCACACTCACCACTCACCACAATAGCACACATGCAGCCACGTGTAAAGCCAACCGAAAAAAAAAAAAATCAGAAAAGGAATCCACCCACACTCGCAAACACATACACATACGCCTGTTTATTGTTTGTCAGTTTTCATAACCTTCCTTATTTACTTTCCCTGTAATACAAGAGAGTGAAAATTAAATAACGGAAAAAAGACTGCACTTTATTTGTTATTTCTCCCCCTTCTATTCTAAAGTTATTGAAAACTAGTTCTTGTCATCATTGTTTACAACTTGGCTTAGGGGAAAATTGCATCCATTCCTCTGTCTTCTAAATCCATTTTCCATTTCTCTAGGAGTAATAGAGCAAGAAGTCAGCACAAGTGCAGAAACTGGCACAGAAGTCAGAAAGCTGCACAAACAATATACATTATCTCTTCTTTAAGCTTACTGATGACAGCCTTATGGTGACAGCCATTCAATTGTTGTACTTTTATGAGTAAAATATTAGAGATGATGGTATTAGCTCTGACACACACCCTTCAGCTAAGATATTATCAGTTCTTACTTTTTAATTCTTTGCTGCCGGCACACATTAATGACTTTTATGGGTCTACCAAATATATCATGATCAAAATAACTGAACAGGTGCCAAAGATAATGTAAAGAAATGACACTATAAAAAAAGCTGAGCCAGTTAAAGCAGCAAATGATGAGCAGGGTGGATTTTTTACTCAATTTCTTGCTGGCAGCTCTGTCTTCAACGCTTTTAGCTCTGGTGCTGTGTTCAACCAGCCTGCAGCTCCCTGGCTAATGTCTGTATGCAGACAGATGATCCAACCTGAATCCAAATCTCTGCAGCGATGGCTGGTAATATGATAATAAAAGGGGCATTTAGAGAACACTATGGCTCTTGCTAGAGTGCAACTGAGACTGGGATAATGACGGAGGAAAATGTTTGAGCATCAGGAACAGAGCCACATTTGTACATCAAACGCATGTACAAGAGACTGTGACTTTAGCATTTTGGTTCTGTTTAGCTATATCGACATGAAAGATGAGCCAAATTTCATTATGGGATATGGCGTTGCCTAATCCTGCTATGGCTGATGGAGAGTTTACATGCTGGGAAGTCCAGAATATTATACAGCCGGTTGTCAGTGTGAGCAGTTATGCCAGTAGAGGCTTAGACCAGTTTCAGTCATGTAATCTGTATATAAACTATATTTAGATGTAGTAAGCCCATACTATTTTTATTAAGTACAGTACAGATGACTCTATAATATGAAAGTCCACACAAATTACAACCCAGTGATTTATGTGACTCTGCAGTTCTACTGGGTTTTCAGTGTTTGGTTTATCTTTTTGATTCCGCCTCACTGGACACATCGGGGTCTTTTAAAGCTGCAACCAGCAGCTGCTTTGAGCTAAGCATTTGCCAAGCACCACATGGCAGACAGGCTACCAAGTTAGGTGGTGGAAATCCACTCAACTGTTAAAGAGCCAGACGTTTCCCTCAGGAGTCGGTGGAGACAAAAAGCCAGATGAAGAGTGATCAAAAACCAAACAACAAAGAAACTAACAGGATATATTATGTCAAGGGCATTTTTATAAGTCTATGTTGCTCTGTGTAGGCCAAAGGGCAGTTTAATAAAGTACAATCTACTAATTGCATTCATTAATGTCTCTGTATTGTTGCCTGTAATTTCAACAGTTTTAATACAAATCAAAATGTTCAGAGCCTGTTGTTTATTTGCTACAGTGTTTACGTACACTATAGAACCAGATGACATATTTTGTCATAAAAAAGTCAGGTTATATTTATAACACCTACTGTAAAACTGCTCTGATTACAACACTCTTAACTGGCATTGTCAGCCAGAAAGTAACAACCCATAACTCTGAGTTGCACTTAATCCAGCATGATGTAACATTAAGCCCTATGCATTTTCCATGGGGTGCTTGTGAATCACCTTTCAAAGTGCTTTCAGATAGTATGTGACACATGATTGAATGGGGGTACAAAAAAGGGTCAAAAGTTGAAGTATCTTACTTTAATGCAAATGAGGACACAATTTCCAGAGAATGAAAAAGACACGCAGTGCTGAGCAAGAATCTACAGCAGGTTGCAAATGTGAAATCATTTTGTTGTCACAGTTCGGCCCTGCATCTCTGCCTTCTGTCATTTACTCTCAGGCACCAGATATCACCGTCTCCTTCCATTTTCTATTTTACCTGCACACATCCTCTACATTTGCTCAATCACTCAGCCATCTCACTTTGCCGAACCTACCTGCAGTACAAATTCGTACACATTCTAAAAAAGTTATTACATCTGAATCTACCTTGTCCTTATCTGCTCGTTGCTTGTGGTAGTAAATCAAACTGTTTGAACATTTTTGGCATCTTGAGTCTTCTTTCTGTTTTTGTTACAGTTTGTAGCTTTTAGGATTCCAGTTTTGTGGGTTCAAGAAATACTGACGCAAGGGTAAAGGTAAGGGAAAGGGTAAGAAGCTTATTTACAATGTTTAGTCTGCTGGCATTACTTTTTAGAGATGATGTGCATTTTTTGTACTAGTTGAGCCTTTTCATGAATGATCTGAATAATGAGGAAAAGGCAACAACAATGAAATGTATTTATGTCATCCTTTATTAAGTAGAGTTGTTATCTGAGCACTCCAATTGCGCCAGAGGCATAAAACAACTAGGTGAAATTAGGACCATACGTTAGGTGAGAGATAGTTGTGGGTGGAAAGGGGAGAAAAAATGGAATTGAATAGAATATAGGTAGTTGCTTTAGAGACCACGATTTGTCATTCTCCGCAGCAACCTGTGAACACTCTCACCAAATAAATATTCATGACAAGTGGAAAGGGTTGTTCACTCTCGTTCTCCCACCACTGGGAAAAGCCTGGTAAATCTCCACGTGAGAAATGACTCTGTCAGGGCCTATTTCAAAGCCACAACTCAGCGACTCTGTCCACCCACCGTCCACACATCAGTGCTACCACAGAGGCTCCATCTTCTATAATTCCTCCATTTCTTTCCTTTTTCATAACCTGCGTTCACTTTCCTTCCACCCCCAACTACTTCATTTTTTCTACCATTCTGTCACCATTACCTCAAATTTCTTTCCTCGAGCTTTGACTTTGCATCTTTAAACACACTGGAGCTGAATAAGAAGTGCTGAACAGACTTTTAATTTTGTGTGGTAAAAGCAAAGCAGGTAAATGGTCTGCAATATTACTTTACCATTTCAGTGTTTGCCCTGTGATGGAAAAACTTTATTATTGTTATTATTATTATTACATGTCTCAATTTCACACAAAGAGGAAGGCATACTGTACCAAGTTTTGCTACTATCCACTTAATAGTAGCAAATCTTAGTACAGTGTGTCATTTTCTGTACTTACTGGCAGCGCAAATGTGGGTGAGTAGACCTACATTCATTGCTTAGTGGCCTCAGTGTGTCTTTATCATGCACTTCTGCTTCTGAGTCATCAGTGAAATTGACACAGAAGCAGAAGAAATGTGTGTGGCATAGTTTAATTGGTGACTCTAAAATTGTTAATGGTTGTCTGTGATAGACTGGTGACCTGTCCAGGGTGTACCCCTCCTCTTTGGCTCCAGTACTCCCGTAACCCTTGTGAGGTTATAAGCAGATGATAAGATGACATGACAAAAGCGTAATAAACATCTGGATGAGAGGGAAGGAACAACGGAGACGGGCATTTGAAGACGTGTGATGAGAAGTGATGAAAGATGAAAAGTAAGAACCAAGCCACAACAGTTTAACAGTACATCTTAAATAAAGGATGCAGATACATTGTATGCTTAGACTAGAGAATAGCTATGGCACCTATAGACCAACAGTAAACATTGTGAAAAAATGACCAAAATATGCTCTTAATATTCTAGTATTGATATTCTACTATTAATAAAAATGAAATGATAATGATGGATAATACAAAAATCAATTTGTTAAATATTTGTTAAGTATTTCAGGTATATCTGTCCCTCAGACCTGAGCAGCTGAATCAGTTGAGTGTAGCTGGACAGCAGCACAAGCGTCCATTTTTTTCTTCAGATATACTCATTAGCAGTTGCAGAGTGAGTTGTAGAAGATGTGGGCAAACGATGATACATGTGCAGATGTTTGAGTGTCTTTTACCTCCTTCTCTGGCAACTGATAAAAAAGTCTATCATGTATAACATAAATTCCTGTGATACAAAATCCTGTGGTTCCTACTGGGGCTCTGTGGGGGCAATTAAACAGTGGTGGATCCAGATGAACACACTCAAAAAACAATGGCACAAGATGTAGTTTAATGTGTTCAGCTGGAGATCACATGAGTCACAGAATGCAAGTCTGAAATCTTTGATTTAAAGTGAAGATATCAATGTCAAACATCAGGTCTCTGCAGGATAAATCAAGTTAATACGCTTGATATGGCATCATATTTAAATTGTGATTTCTAGAAAATTCAGTGTAGATGAAAAATGTGGCCTGTGTTCTATTTAGCATTTACAGGAGGAAGATAGAAACAACGTGAGTTTAAAGAACATGTCACACAGTACAGTATGTGCAGGACCAACAACAGTGAGAAAAGTCTAAAATATTTTGTTTGTGTTTATAGTAGTAGTTGAGAATTTAACATTTAATGTTGTTTTCTTATTTTGAGCTGAAGTTGATTTGCCTTTTAAATGTATGTCAATAACAAAGTAGCATATATTATTTACTTTTAAAGAGTTATCAGATGTTTAAGACTACTTATAAGCTGTGAGCAGAGGGTGAATAATATCTTAACCAATAACACTAATATATGTTAACTGTCAAACAGTTACTGTTGCTTACAAGTTAATGTCATATCTCCTCTAAAACTGCCTACAGCCATTGTCTAAACTAAGGTTACTGAAATGAAATGGTAATTCACACTGTTTCTGAGAACACACTACACAGCTCTGTAAGCAGTGTAAATTGTAGTATGGGTCTTGTTTGGGCTGTGAGATATTGGCTGTTTAGATACTGCATAAGTAACTGTTGTACTTTTACTCCACTACTGTCCCTTAACATAATCATTTACTAGTTACATTTTGCACTTTAGATTCTCATAAAAATTATTGTAAATTAATAAAGTGCTGATTTATGATTATGGATTAACCCCACTGCCACTACATAAAATTGTTAAAATCAGCCCTACCTTTATGTTTAATTAAGCACTGCCTGAATGGCAGGTTTCAACAGCTTGTTTGAGGACCTAAACACAACCCCCTTATACCATGAATCATCAGAACATGAACTATGCAGTGTTGTGAAAACACAGACTATTCTTGCATAACACAAAGGCCTGCAATTCATATCTAAAGGTAGTATGTTTGCAACTATAATATGCTAATCTCTCTAATTTACATTTACATTTAGTCATTTGGCAGACGGTTTTATCCAAAGCGACTTACAAGTGAATATATGACACTACAGTACAATTGTTATTTACTAAGATAAAGATAATATCTTGATGATGCTATAAATTCAAAAATTGGATAGAAACTCAGACTATATAATACGCTGCCTCATGTTGGCAACATTATTTTAATATCTGCTCTCCCACACAGTCTTAGCTAAGTCAAGTTTCTTTCCAACTTCAGCGTACATAGAACAGCAGAAGCAGCTTCCACCCACCCACTGCAAAAACACAGTGAAGTGCTAGAGCCTTTTCACTTTCAGACAAGGAGAGAAAATAAATTGTCTGTGCTTTTGATGTTAAGAGTTATCAAGAAGCACCTGTGCTGGAGTCAAACACTTGACATGTGCATTAGCTTTCTAAAGTGTTAAAGTGTTTTGCTTCATCACGTTTAGAATAAAAGACTGTATAAGTGATGAATGCAGCACACCTAACATTAATGACAAATTGCTTGAGAATTCCAATGACTCTTCTGTCTCAAAGAGCTGCACTATTACAGGTAAAGAGCGCAGTATATTTTCATTTGTAGTTTATGGTAACCAAAATGTTGAGGAGGGAAACAGCAGAAAGGTGTTGGATGTGTATAAATAGACAAATCACACACACATTACTCTCAAATAACCTTGTGCTCCTAGATACATTTGCTTACTGCACATGCTTTACAACCTGAAAACACACATGACTTATACAGAGCTTGTCGCTGCTATCTCGGCTGCTAACTACCATGAGGGGCCAATAACCACTGCTGCATTCTAGCACAGATACTGCTGTCTGCATTATTCTACTCCTTTCCTAAATTTCATTTTAGATGAGGAAACTATCTAATCCCTCATGATTCTGTTCCTTTTCACCATGTTTTTAAACCTGTTCATGTCCTGACTTTATTACAGCCTTTGATTTGACGATGACTGCAATGACAAATACATTTTTGTAGGTATTTGCAGCTGGTTTTCTAATAACATAATGAGAATATGCTAACAATATGAATGGCACGTTGCAAATACACTGAGAGACATACAGTACTGTGCAATTATCTATAGGTCATCATTAGATAATTTAATAGCAATGCTGGGTTGGCCATACATATTGATTTCTCAGTTGTAACATTAGAACAACTACAAGCTTTTTTGGACTATGGAGGGATCAACTTGGCATCCAGAAAAGCTGCCAGATGTTAAGCCATGTCCTTAAACGACTTCTTCTGATCAGACTTCTTCTGATCTTCTTTCTAATCTTTTCTTTTTTTTTTTAGTGGGTGGTGGACTCATACTGGAGTCCACCACCCACTACAGTATAATAAGAGGAGGTCATAATGTTTGGGCCCTATTTAAAATGAATGAAGGGGCCAAAACATTATGAACATATGCCAGTATGACTCGCCCACCCACTATGACTTCAATAATAAACATATAGTAGAATTATCACCTTTCTGACAGTTCTAACTTAAAACCAGACCCTAATAAAGTGGCCAGTGAGTGTATATGCTCTTAATATCATTGCCAAAACAGCAATTGTAAAGGGGACCGATTTGTATCCACAGAGATACATACATATGGTTGGATTTAGGATTAATAAAGAATAGTCACTTCACACACAATGTGCTTATTAGCCTTTAAACAATAAAGCAATATTTCTTAACCAAAATGCTAAACTTAACCGCACTCATGAGTCTGGAGTGGTGTGACAGTCCTGTACATTACCCACCAACCAACCCAACCATCTCCCTGTGACTGTCTTTCTATTAATAAATGTACTATTTCATTCAGAAAATATATTTCACTGGAACATAATCATAATATGAACACAGAAACTGTCGGTGTCTGAGGCTGCACCAGAGAGTGAGAGGCTGCTTGTGAGCCAGACTAGGCCAAAGCAGACTCTCATAAATCATAGGGTAGGGCCATGTTAATTTAAGCCCATGGCCTCTGTATGCACTGTACCTAAAATGAATGTGCACGTTCTTGGCCTGAAAACCCGAGCATAACATCCTGTGAAGATCTGGAAATGAAACAAACAAAGAGATAACAAGCACAGGAACAGCTTTAATGATATTTTATATGTAATCAATCTAGAGTTTTATATTCTCTGACACAACAGATAAAACTGAATAAATTATTTTGTCAATCATCTAAACCTATGGGTAAAATCAGATTGTAAAAACACACTTTGCATCCACTGTCAAGCTGAAATGAAACGTGTGCCTCAAGGGGAAGTTCAAACTAAGAGAGATTTGGATCTCATGGTTTATTGACACATACATGGTACTGCACATGTTTTTAGGATTTAAAAGTTTTGGTGTACAATAGCTTGAAGGTTCACAGTTGTGGCCATTATTAAGCACCGTTGTGCGCAAAAATTTTACCTGTATTTACCCAAAGAAAAGAGTGTTAGTCAGATACTGCCTTATGTACACACAACCCAAGCTACAACTGAAAAATACACTTTCCTTTCTCCTCTGGCTCCATTAGAAATAATTATCTTCCATTGATCTTCTGAGCCCTCTGTGGACCATTAACATGAGCTTGTACTGTTTCAGCCTTCAACTGCCTGTCATCAGTGAGTGTGTGGGTGTAAGGATGTCTGTGACCTGCACATCCCAGGTCTTTGGAGCATACTCTTTGACTAGTGACAGCCTGCTAAAGTTCCTGTAATTCTGTAGGTGGCTTGTCCCAGCACCGCAGCAGAGCATGTCTCCTAGCGGGACTCTCAGAAAGGCAGAAAAGCCCTCTTTGAGCAGGACAGCCACATGGGGGTGGGGGCTGTAATGGTGAATGCACTGATAACCAGCCACCCAGGGTGACTCTACTGCAGCGTGAAAAACCAAACTGTCAGTATGGGGGCCACCACAGCAGAAAATTGTGTCCAGTAAAGCGTGCAAGGTGGGGAGAGGATGTGACAGTGAAGACATGCAATCCTAATGAAAATCAGATCCAGTCAGCTTGCTCCTCAGAGAATCTGTGGCAGGTGGCCTATAGGAGTGCTACAGCTCCCCTATAGCTGATAGGAGACACAGTTCAGATAATGAGAAGGGTGGAGGCCAACTTTAAAATATGGCTGTCAGGCGAAAACTCTGATTAACAAAAATGTAACCCTTTCATAAGGTAGAAATCAGCCTTGCTTTTTAAGGTAATCATGCATTATTTTCAGTTGTTTGAAATAGTCATAGCATATATTTGATGGGATGGATTCAGTACTTCTGTGGAAAACCCAGCACTCTCCTTGCCAGGTCTCAGCCAAATTCACAGACTCATCTTTACCTTCATTACTGCTACATCAGCTTCTTTATGAGGTTCATAGCAGAACCAGCTTCACCAAAAGCCCTTAAGTGTGCTTGCAAATAGCTATCCAAGCACTTATCTAAATGGATTGCGTGCTCTGTGCAGTAAAGTCTATGTTTAAATTACTTCTGGTCTACAGGACAAATTCTTGTATGGATCACCCAAAGCTTGAACTCGCTGTTGCAGTTTAAGACCTTTGGAAACATAGAAGTGTTGCATATACCCGACTAGTGGGAAATACAGACATGACAGGAGAGTCTCAACGAAAGGGATGAAATTAGCTTTATTTATGCCTATTATCATTAATGCTTTCAGCATTTAGTTGGGAGACTGAGAAAAAAGTGGAACCATAGTGTGAAAATGATGCTTTAAAGTCAACATGTTAATTGCAGCAGAACAATGTAAACAAACTTTCTGGTGGTTTAGTGCATGTAGTAAGCCTTACAACGTTGATGGATAAAGAGTGGAGAAAAACATTTTTGAGAATCACTGCTATAGATGAAAGTGTTGAGCTTAGATGAGTATGGATTTAAATAAGCATATACAATAGGAGATAACTGGCTGCTTGGTCACCACACAGCAGCGTGTGTGATAGCACTAGCGAGCACAGTTGTAGCAGAAAAAAACACAACAGATTTGCCACATTTGTCTTTCAGACCATGACAATTGTTTTATTTTCCACCAGAAATAGCCTATGTCCTCTTAATGAGTAACGCTCTACTCAGGCAGGCCTTTTGTCTACAGCACCCAAGAAACATGAAGAAGCATCTTTGCAGTGAGGATCCTTTCATTCTGACTGAAGAAAGAGCCTGTGTGCACATATGAAACTGGAACGCACTGAAAGTGTCAAATATAGCAGTTCTCTGACATTCCCTTACCTAAATATTGAATTTAAGTAACATCAAAGGAAAGATCATCAGAACACCACTCAAAGAAAGTTCAAACTGCTCAAAAATATATAAAAACCAGTACATAAAACCATCATAAACGAAGTCATTACCAATTCAAAGGGATAGTCATTGCCTTTACCACCACTTAATTCTTTTTGCCCCGTCATTTAATTCATTTGTAAGCTCAAAGCCATGGACCTGCCTGAATTAATATGAGATAAACCACTGAATGGAGGACAGCATTAATTGTGTCGAAAGGAATTCAGCTGAAGAGGAAGCCTTCTCTGTCAGGGGCAGGCAAAAGTTGTCTCTCTCTCATTCCCCCACACGCTGACATCAAAAGCAATAAGTGGGAAGAGCTATTCTAATTGCCTTGAAGCGACCTGCCTGCGTAGGCACCAATATAGTGCTTTGTGTGCTCGCTTCAAATGAGTCCTACATTTCCTGCCTTTTTTTGACAGCCAAGTTCGGGGGTTTAAATGACCACACTGCATCTACAAAGAACTGCTAAAAAAACACACTTACTAGGGACCAAGGTGACATAAAGACAAAATCAAACGTGCTTACACAAACATTAATACAAGCATACCAATGCTTGAAGACAGTTTAAGACTACGTGGATCTGAGTGGCAATTATCCTTGACAACCATTGAAAAAATATCTGGCATTTTGTCGCCATCTAGGCAGCAGGGGTGGTAGTGCGCGCAGGGATGACAAAGGTTGCTTTCTTTTCGTGGATCAATTATTATTTCTGTCTGCATGTTTCATACAGAAGTGAGGCAGGTGATAATATAGGATGCGAAAGAAGACAAAGGGAGTAAAAGGGTAAAATTTAGATGCAAGAAATCCCCTGCTGACTTGTGAGTATTACCTGCCAAGTTCTAAGAAGAGAAAATGACATGAGAAAAAGACATTCTGGAGAGAAAGGGGAGAACTAAAGAACAGTATAGGATAGTCAGCTGGTGAGAAGAAAAATTGGTAAAGAAACGATCTGGAACAGCAAAGAAAAAACTGAACTGGAGTGATTTCTAGTAAAAGTCGAGAAGACCTCAGCCATCAGTTCCATTTAACAGTAGAAGGAAATTCTTCAAAGATGCTTGAACACTGAGTGAAGCGAAAAACCCCAGAGTCATGTTGGGAGAGAATGAAAAAGTGGGGTTGATACCATCAAACAATCACATCACATGCTCTGAAAGTAAAGTGGTACATCAGAGAATCAGATTCCACTGTAGCTTAAAAAACAATGTTAAAGTAAAGGTGATAATACATTTTGTATGATTATGAAGCTCCAAGATCATGTGTAGTGTACTTGGTTTCATAGATATTAACTACAAAAGGTGCAGTCTTGTTCATCTTCTGCAGTAACAAACAAATGGACATTTTGAGAAACCTTGACATCAGCGCAGATTCAACTGATCCAAGAACATATTGGAAACAGATATCACAGAATTATATGGGAAGGAACTTAACAAACACAGCAGAGGAAGTGAGAAAACAGTTACATTGCACTGGTCAGCAGAAAAACTGTGTGCATGTAAACCAAATGCAGCCCAAACAGTGTTCATAATTAATCATCACAATAAAAGTCTTTACCACATTATTTACTCATCTTTCAACCAGCTTTGTTAAGAGTGTGTTTTTATTTTACTGCATATAACATGTTGACACAAGTATTCATACACAATCTGACACTTCCAGACCACTGCAGTGTAGATGCAACACCTGAATCAACACCTTTCTATCACAGTCTCAACAGACACTGAATATGAAAAACTTCCAAGCGCCAGGATTTATTTCAGGGCTTATATTGGGTTGCACTAGACTGTACAGATGTTCTTGTTTTTCTGGCATTTTCAGTGCACATTTTCTGCCATAACAATCTGCTCTGGTGGCATTTGTGCAACAGCTTTGGTGGTCTGTAGAACTTGTTAATCATATAGTTTATTCTTTCACTATCACTATGCACAGGTTTAAAATGTAGTTTAATTTATGATGTTGAATTACAAATTTTGCTTCATTTTGAGCAAGGAAATGCTCCATATTAGTATGCCAGAGGTAGACTAATTCATAAGGGAGAGTGCAAGGTAAGCATACAGCAGGCCATGCATCACACACTCTTGGTTGGGTGTTCAGATGAACACTCTGAGCTTCCAGACCTCATTCAACTCTAAAGTTGCCACCCTGAAAAAACTCCATGCTGAAGAACTCCACAAACATGTTTTAGGTGTTTGTCTAAATGTGTGTGTAAAGCCTAATTAGCTGGGTTGAAACCTAGTGGTGTGTACATGTTTTAACACAACAGATATCTGTTTTGAATTTTCCTCCCCAATGTCCCATTTAGTGTGATAAGTTCTAGACATATCAGGGCAGTGAAAACTTGTATATGCAGACAGAACACTAAGTCGGTGCAACTCGCATCTTCTAAGACATTAAGTATAAATAGGATCAGACATTTTGTGTCTCAGCTCTTCTAGTCAACATCATATTTCTGTGTGAAAAGGTGAAGCTGTCAGGGAACCCTGCTGCAGCCACTAGCCAGACCGACTGAGGTGTACCTTAAGCTTAGCTGCTATTGTTAGGCAGCCTAACGTTACAGCCACACACACACAAAGTTAAAAGTGTAAAAGTTATTTTTCCAATGAAATTCTTAAATTCAAATAAAGGTTACCAATAAAAGATCAGAATCTGTGATGAAAACATCAATAAATAAAAGTGAATTACATCACAAACTGAGCGCTACTCACTGGAAAGCTAACGCAACATCTCCTTCTAATATTATCAGCAATACTATTCTTGTGGAAGAAGCAGGACCCAGCAGTACCAGTCCCTTTACATGAACACTCCCACTGTGCTGCTGGCAGATTCACACACTTCTTGGCAATAGAGTAGAGTCATCGCAATCACACTGAAAAAGGAAACTTGTGCCTCTTGCCAAACATAGACTCGAGCTCGTGAGTGTTTGTGTGTGACACAGAAAAGGAGAGGGGAGGACATATCTGGATGTTTTTGGAAAAGATACAGACAGAGTGGGTGAATAGCTCATGAATATCTGTATATCTGTATCACACATGGTGTTTGTGAAGCGGATGGTGGAGGAGGAGGAGGAGGCACAGGTAGTGAGACATGGAGAAAGCAAGCGACAGAGAAAGAAGGGGTGTGAACCTTGTCTCTGTTTCTCGCACACATACACACTTTTTTATGTGGCCAACAGGGGATTGCTTTTTTATTTTTAAGGGGATCCACAGCTTCTTTATTCCCACTGTTATCTCCACTTGGGTATCTACATGGCTATTGTTTGTCTGTCACCCATTTTATCTGTATGCTTGTTCATCAGCTTGTCCGACTACATAAACTGACAAGAGGAGAACAGACTAAGATGGAAGCGTGATCATCTAGTGGGACAACATTGCATTGTACTGCTGTGTCCTTCCCACACGGTCATTGAGTTGTCTTCTATGTGTGTGTGTGTGTGTGATTATGTGTGTGTCTATGTATGGTTGTCTATCTCTACAGCACTTTCTTCGCCCACTAAAACCCATCTTTACTTACAAATAAAGCCATTAATCCACTCTCCAAGGACACATGGTTTTCTTTTTTTCCCCCACTTGGCACATTTCACGATTTCAAAACGCAATGTCCATTGGTGTTTTGCATAATTAGGCCATTTATATCAATGCAAGCAGATTCTAATGGACCGCTAAGGGCACATGTTTACTTTAATTAATTATCTCACCATCTCTATCCCCCATGCTTCCTCCCACCATCCTTCCCTCATCCACTCCTTTCCTCTTGAGAGTGCCGTGGCAACGTCAAGGGAAAGAAGATTGAAGAAAAGTGTTTCCCTCAAAGGTCACACCCTCCCACAGCAGAGTTAAGATAACGTTTGACCTTATAGTGCATTGCAGTGCAATCCTGCTCGAGCGCAGTCACAGGGGAACACACAGATAAATAAAACAAAAAAAACAGTGTTTCAGGCTGTCCCATTAAAAGAAGAAAGTGCAAGTGCACAAGTGTACAAGTGAGTGTCTTGGTGTCCTCTGTGTCCATTTGTGTGTGTGTCATTCAGGTGTGCAGTTGTGAATGCGTGTGCGTTTCATTTACACAAAGCTTTTAGAGTTAGACGTTTTCTATCAATAACAACTGACTCCAAAAAAAAAAAAACACTCCAAAGAGCTCTCCAGCGCCACAGACTATGGTTGACCATGAGCTTTCACATAGGAAACAGCACAGATAAGTAGAATGTGAAGGAGATTGAAACCTCAAAGCCCACATACTAGAAAGCCTATTTGCCAGCCGATTGTTAGAGCGACAGTAACACCAGGGTACATTTAGACAGCAAAATCTAGATTGGTATCGGGCTGCTTTCACTTGAGCCATTTTGTGGTCTTTTTATTCTGAGTGTTTGTCCTTTTTTTTTTCATGTGACTGTTGTGAATTGCAAAGTTCTCTGCAATTTTTCTAAACTCTAGCCCTTTATTCCACCAGCTGAACTATGGGAGCTGAAACACCAGACAGCACTGTGAGAGGAGATGAGGTTAGAATGAGAAAGAGAGCAAGGAGGTGTGAGGAAGGGTGAGGAGGAGCGACAGGGGAACAGAAGACAGAAAGAAAGAAATCATCCTGCCTTAATGACTGGCATTCCTCATTAGTGTCATCATTAGCTTTTGTAACTTGTCATACTGTTGCTCGCCTAACCATACTCCATTATAAAAAGCCCATCACTGAAACAGCATCCGGTAACAGAGAGACCGAAAAGTCTAAAAAGAGAAAGACAAGAGGTTGGATGGAGGTCTGCTTTGAAAAGATGATCCATCGTGACCATTGATGGACAAGACAGGGTTCCGTGTGTGGTTCTTAAAGAAAGAGTCACACAAAATGCACATGCTCTGTACAGCAGTTTCCTCTAATCATGTTGGTATATACAGTATTAGAAGAAAAGACTCAGCCTGCTGGACAAATGGTAGAGAAAATAGGAGTTGGGAGCTTTGTTACACCTGTTGCAGCACTCCTGAATAATTAATGGTGCTGACATACCGGAAACGGCCTGTCCTCGCTTTTTGATAATACTTGATCAATGAACTGCCTCTAGGCCTGAGCAGGAGTAATACTGAACTGAGGGGGGAAAGTCAGAAAGTAGGCTGAACCTCTAGCGGCAGTTTAGCCGTGTTAGTGCTGCCATGAAGGAGACGAGGGATCGAGTCCTGTTGTATTGCACTAGATTCTGAGGTACAATGAAAGTGTGTCTGTCGGTGGGTCAATTGTGGCTTGATTCCTTGTCAGTACTGGAAAAGACACTAAAGCCGTGTAGTTGCACTACTATCTACTGTATATGCAGATGCCCAATAGTGAATGTATCCATGGAGATCAATAAAGTAGTTAACATAAAAAAATAAAATTAAAAGGAAAATGTGTAGCTGTTTGTGTCAGGCATCTCTGGGTGTGTATGCGTACTGTATTCATGTGTCACTGTGAAGGTCAGTCATCTCTTTGAGTAACTGGACACCATGGCAACTCTAAGTCTTCAGTGCCACTCTTTAAACCATGACCTCACGTCAGTCTTTATCTGCTTTCATTCTGTAACCGAAGCGTCTTAAACAGGAACTTTAACAGTCTGTTGGTCACAGCGCCCATAAACATCTATGACAGCAAATCTTCCTGCAGACACGCCCAAATGCAAGCTCAGGATTCAAACTGTCGAGTATAACTGTCAACCTCCACATGTAAAAGACAGAGACAGGGCGGTGAAAACAGCTGAGAGTTTTGAAGAAATAAATGAGGAATTAAGGATCGTAAATCACAGTAATTAAAGCAAAAGACTAGTTTCAGCAGGTGGGGAGGACGTGAAACAGAGTGAAAGCTGGGGAAGGATAAAAACAAATTTATAAGAAAGACAGAAAGAAGACGGAGTCTAAGTGGAAAAGGGAGAAAAACGAAGGGGAGAAAAATCCTTGCACCTGCAGCTCCCAGCTGTGCTGTGCTTATTCTGAATCATTGCTCCACCCAGAGAGACTGCTTAGCGTTTCATTTAGAAAACTGGGATTTATTGCCAAGGAGGGGGCCTGTTGGTGTGTGTGTGTGTGTGTGTGTGTGTCAATGTGTGGGTGTGTGTGTGAGGAGGTGGGAAGGTGGCAAGTGGTGGGAGGAAGGTAGGTGTGTATGGCAGCATACTGTGGAGAGAAACTTGGCTCCCTACCTGAGTATCTATAAATAAGAGTACCTTGTTCGATCCCACACACAACACTGTAACATGAAGTGACTGAACGTTGCTTATTTTGAAGGGGGAGAAGGCGAGAAGTGTGCATTCAGAGGTGTGTACACATGTGTATAAACAGTGTGTGTTTCCAAACGTCTCATCAATGAAGATAAAAACCCTGACATATACTGTATGTATACTGTATGTATTAGTATGGTTGCACTTATAGTGGAACTGCCAGAGGACAGAGATTCCCCAAAAGAAACTGAGTCTACCTATAAACCAGCAAAGCAGACGTACAGGCCAGAGGACAGCCTGCACCACACACCTAACCTGCTAGAGATGATGTTCAGTGTTTGAGTGATTGTTTGTCTTCGCGTTAATTTCCCCACCAAGACTTTGTTGTGTGGAGTTATAGATAACAAAAAAGTTTCGAGGACAAGTTAGTGAATGAATCTAGTCAATGGAGCAGAGTGTGGTGTGTGTGGGCAAGAGAGGGCACGTCCCAGTCAATGAAATAGAGAGTTAAATCATTTCTCTGTAGGCACCATTAGTCTGCATGATGATTGCTACACATCAGAAGATGGAACTACAACTTGCAAATGAACCGATGGCTTATCCAATTAAAAATGAATAATGCACCGCAAAACATGTGCACTAAGCCTACACAGGTCAAACAAGAAATACTGAGATGAGCTGTGCTGTCTGCTGCCTCTCAACAAATCTGAAGGAGATAGAGGATGAGAGAGAAGAGAGAGGCAGCACAACAACACAGAGCTTCCCAAATGAGCTGTTTGCCTGCTACGCTTCAGGGCTCTCCCATACTTGCTGTGTTTAGAAACAGTCTCAGCTAGGTTATTTTAAAATTAGCTGCTGCTTAAACTTCTGCAGTGTGCCACCAGGAGTGCCACTGTTATTACAGTAGTAGTGAATTTAACTTTAATGGTAATTGGTATAGCTCTTCATGCAAGGAATAGATAGTCTGTCTCTCTGCAGGAAGAGGTCAGATGTCAGGGCAGCTGGGGTCTTCCTTGTTCAAGAGGAACTCAGCAGGGCTGCTGAATACAGTGAAGTTACTCAAATGAAAAGCAGGAAAGTGGTAACATACAATATAATTGAGCAGCCTTTCCTTTCTCCATTTAAGCAGCCTTCTGAAAACTTGACTGACAGAAACAGCTGTTCAGAGTTACCTCTCTCTCCCCCCATATTAAAGTCAGATCAAACGGGCGAGTGGCTCTATCACAGTGGGAATTAAGACTTTATTAAATATCCTGAGAGAGTCCACCACGTCTGCTGAGAGCAACAGACTGAGTGAAATACCCAGGGAGGCGACACAAATAACACAGCTGAGCGGCCAAGTTCTCCTGTGCCTCTCTGTTTTCTTTTCCTTTCCCTCTCCTACTCATGTCGCCAGCGCTTCCCCCTCCACACACACACTCACTCACAAACCCAAAGAAACGCTCAAGTTGGTGGCTGAGCGGAATATAGATGCGAATGGACACAAGAGCCGGAGCCGTGATTTGCACATAGACATAAGATCCACCCTGCGCTCTGGCTCTCTCTCAGTCCTCTGCTCTCCATCCTCTGCTTTTCTCCCCTTTTTTCTATCTCCCCGTTTTTCTCTTCTCGACAAATTGTAAAGTGAGTGAGCACTGCAGAGTGCCAGACCCGACACCCTCTGCCCCAAAGTCGGTGCCATGAATGACAGACGCGCGCGCAAAGGGACTGAGCGGGGATAAACTTGCAGTGGCACGGTGCGGGCGGATCAGGCAGTGGAGCTTATGTGTTATGTGCGGACTCGGGACAAACTTGACAAGCCACCTATTTGCGCCACAAATACAAGAGTGTTCCAAGTGACACCAGACGGATGCTCATTGAGAGTCTGATCGCTCCTTGTGTCAGTGAAATTGCCCCCAAATCCCACAATTCTCAGCCTGTTCTCAGTCACACACTCATGTTACTCCTGGCTTACCTGGTGGAAGAGAAAAGCCAAGAGGATGCGGACTCCAATCTCCATGGTCGGTTCAATTTCTCTCGGTGTGAAACGGAAAGAGATTCAACACAGGGTGATAGAGGCTGGGTCAGCTCTGCTCATAATTCCACTGTCCAAGCGCCGGAGAGAAAGGAAAGCCTTTCGCCGTGAGCCGCCAGCTGCCAACTTCCTCAAAATACAACTGCAGTTTGATCAGCAAAGCATTGGATAATGAAGCTGAGACCACGACCAATAGATTTATGAGGAGGACAGTGAGGGGAGGGGGCGGAGGAGTTGAGACGACAAGAGAGGGGAATGGTGGTGGAGCGAGGAGGCTCGTCTCTCTCTCTCTCTCTCTCTCTCTCTCTCTCTCTCTCTCTCTGAGTGGAGGGTCAGCATCCAACATTTTTTATTGAGGTCACAATTAAGCAGCCAGTTAATTCCTGGAGGTTTTAATGATCGGCAGGTGCGGCAGCAGATTTCGAGGATTCATCCTCATCACGTGAATCGTGTGCCGGTTCTTTCTCACCAGACAGCTTTGTATCCCTCACACCAGCATCTATAATCCGTGCCGTTTTACAGGTGATTTATGGCTCTTTCATTCTGCATTCAATGCGAGAGCGAGGGCGCACGGGAAGCCTCTGTTAAATGCACCCTGTGTATGAACGCACACGACAGCGATGCCTGCGGGGCAGCCTGAGAGAAAGAAACTTCACTAATGATGCGTTTAAGTATTGTTTAATATTACAATAAAAGTGGTGTTCGCCTACATGATGCTTCCAAATGAATATTGCTTTTAAATAGGACTCTGGGCTACACGCTTCTAAATAATTTCTACAATGTTTCATTGTGAGCTGTTGCTTTCCTTCCTGCCTGCCTTCCTCCTCTTCCTCCTCCTCCTCTTTCTTCTTTGTCCCTCTTTGAATATCTGAAATGGTTTGTCCTTGGAGTGAGTTAAGTCAAACTTTCTCAAGTACTGTTTTCCACATGGTCTCACCTTAAATGAGCTTGCTGAAAGGCATCATCAAGACAGAAGAAACAGATGTTCAGGTAATGTGTTGTTTACTCCCTAGAATGGTCCAAATTCCAGAAACAATCAATCCCACATTTCCCACAATGCAAAGAAATAGTTGTTTTCGGTAAACATTTAATAACTCTCAAGCACCAGTTCCTTAGAAAACATTTTCCACTAGAGTGCAATTACTTATCATCAGCATTTAAACTAGTCACATAGCTTTAACCTTTTAACAGGCACTAATCAAAATACTTAGAATTTCAACCCCAGACTATTATTAGATTACAAAACTTTCTGTACTTGTGTCATATTCATAAAAATGTACACAAATACTTATTTTCTACAAATATGAATTTTTGTTAAGGTAATGATACTGGTACTTGTAACAAATATCAAAGTCCAATCCACTCCATTTCAAATTATTCTTGATAGCCTTAGTCACATAGAACAGTTTTGCCCAAATTTTGCCTGATATCATCAGTTTCAGACATCATAGTTCTGCCTTACTGTTCAAACAGGAGGCCCCTCTGTTGGCCCCGACAAAACAAACACTGCGTCCTGAGTTGATGATGTATTTTCCTGTAACGCCAGTGTCTGGGACACATTTGTGTTTACACTACAATGATGATGTGGTCAAATGCGTCCCAGACCACCTCGCAAGTGATTGAGTGATCACAATCTGGACTTGGACTTTAATCACAATCCGGTCTTGGATTTAGTGATGTCCCCTTGTGATCCAATTGCCAAGGACACATCTGAATACCAAGTGTAAACAGGGCCATAGACGTTACCAAATATAGTTTTCTGTCCACCTAAGGGTTAATCTTTTATGCTGTTTATGCTGTATTTAATTTATCATGTTCGGTACTACTTTGAAATAAGTGGAGAGCTTGTGTTGTTATTCTATATTCTTGTCAGTGTCAACAAATCCCATGAAAAGACTAGAACCAACAATACACTGATCCAAACAAGTGCTGTTTGTGTAGCTAAATATTTATATACAGTAGCTTATTCTGAGGCAGAGCCACTGTCGTTCAAAAGCTGTCAAAAGATACATGAATGAGCCACACTGTTGCACTGTGTGACATGTCTCTTCATTACCATGAAAAGGGCCACTGTACTTTTGCTTGAATTGATCCCACATTGGCTGTTCTGCTGCCATAATTCTCATTAAAACACAAAATGTGCTGCTGAAAATAGTCAACAACAAACACACTTGTTACTTTAGTTTGTGTTTACTAGAATTCAATCTGTTTAGGCCATTTATTTAGCCTTTTTTGAAACTGAAAACTACACAATGTATATGTTAATGACCAGCTTCAAAGGTACATTACATTAAGAAAAGATGAGATTCAGATGCCTTGGGTACCTTAAAGAAGCTAGAGAAAAACTCATACATTGTTGGTACATTACATTTGTTGTCAGTAAGAAAAACATAAACATTACCGGCCTTTTCCTTGAAGTTTGAAGACAGCAAGTTCCTTGTTCAAGTAAACTTCATCAAAATACTTACTTGTGGTAGTCATGCTGTTCTGTAATTGAGTGTGACCTCTGAGTTTCCTGTTGGAAACAATCAATTAACTACCATGTAATTATTAAAGTGGAGGATGGCTCATTTTAATTCAACCGTGTGGCTGATTAAAGTCCTGATGGCATATAACATAACACTGTAGATTGCTGTTAGTCTTTTTATAATTTCATCAAGTCAGACAGGACCCTCCGTGGCTGAAATATTTAGACTGTCTAGTGGTGGTTATATAAATAATTCAAAGGACTACGTGGAATGAAGCTTGTATTTGCAAATGCATTTGCTCGCAAAAAGTTACTACAGAATATTCGAGCCTGGAAAATGTCAAGAGTTTGAGTATGTTTCTAGGATTTTATTCAGTATAGTAAAGTTTTCATACTGTAAAAAAAAGATGCACAAGGTTTAGACTTCAGCCTAGACACCAGAGCATCATTCAGTGAGCACCAAACTTTTCCTCATTCTGGGCCCAAAGGTCAGATGTCTACAAAAGTAGCACATCTGTCTTTCTTAGGCAGCAGAGCTGACAGAGAGCACACTTAATCTCCATGCAAAGCACCCTTAACCTCCAACACACTGACAGATCATAGAGGATGAAACAGACAAATGAGTTTGGAGGAACTCTGAGATAATGGAGACATTCAGAGCTTCTGTCTGTCTCTCTTTTGTCTGTCTCTCATACAGAACACTCTCATTTTTGTTTTGTATGACTGTGTATATGACGTGGTGACAAATTTCTGCATATATCCATTTTGAGGGGGGAAGAAAAAAATTGGCTTCATACAAAAGTCAGGTGGTGGTCTTGGTATCTCTCAGCACAGGAAAAGCAGTCAAATTCTCCCCCTTCCTTTCTCAATGGATGTGAAAAATGAGGGCAAGAATTGTTGTGACGCCTGAGGAATTGCTTTTCCTAGACAATTTTTCTGCCATATTCATTTATCAGTAAAGTAAAGGCACTAGGAACATATCACCAGTGACTGCCTGGTTCAAAGCACACCAGTTCAGCTGGGAAGGAACCATCACGCTCAGACTAGAAAGACAGATGAGTGAAATAACAAATTAAAATAACGTGGATGAAGAATAAAATGTCAAACGGTATCTAACATTTCCTGCCAATACTTCTAAATCATCCCTAGATATTTTAGATTTTGGAAACCACAGAGAGAAAGTCATTTTGAGTTTGTAAGCCATAGCTGAGTGGAATCAACAAATCATGACAGAAACGTCTGCTCGGTGGCACAGGAAGAGAGGAGCTGGCTCAGTCGCTTTGACAGCTTTTAGGCTCAAATTCACTAGCCCAAAACTCTCATGACTACTTTGTAAACACCAAAACATAAGGAATTTTGATCGCAATACTTTAACACATTTGTTTCACGAATGTGGATAATTGTGAGTCCCTTGTTTTTTTTTTAATTTGACTTCTTGTATTATGAGGAGTTGTGTGTTCAGCTTGCCACACAAACTGTGGTTAGCACTTCTCATGGATTCCTGTGCATGGATTCTCAGAAAACATTGTAGAGTTATCAAAGGAAACCACTTCAGCAATACTATGACATAAAAAAACATCTATCTCCCCTTGAAAGTTTGTGTGAGACTGAGCAAATAAATCATAGGAAATGTGGAATTAAGTGTTTTACATGTTCAAGGATGCGGAAGGGGAGTAAAATCTGTTAGTCTCAGCAAACAACTGAAAAAGAAGACAGAATTTCTAAATTCGCTCAACTAGTTTTTAGTTTGGTTGTTTTTGTTTGTTTATTTTTTACCTCAGTTATGTTCCCCACAAAAAATATGTGTGATCCCAGTTTAACTGCATTGACATTTAATTTTGAGGGGGCAGGGTTGTGCTGTCCTTCTATGTTGTATGCCTGAGATGTCCTCTCCTTCATTTGATGCTGCCGACATTTCTAATAAAATGTAGATTGTTATTTTCATGTGAATCATGTCATTTACAGCAACATCTACATTAGTGTTAAATGATGAAAACACAGCTCTAAGAAACAATGACTGAATGTGGCAACATCTCATTATTATGAACTGTATGTGCAATGTTATTTCCATTATCATTGTTGTATATATTTGTATATATCTCTGCATTAGCATATTGCATGATGTATGTAACAAATAAAATGTGAACTGGTTTTTACCAAACTGAATAAAATATATTGAAAGAAATGGAATTACCCTGGGGATTGAAATAGATATATTAAAAAAGCAGGATCAAAACCAAGGAAGTGGGCTTAACTTTTAGTCCCTAATGGTGAAGTACTCGAAACACTGGATCCTACATTTCCCAGAGTGCAAGTCAGCACTCTCTCCAGTAAATGCCTAGGCTTTTTTAAACTCAGTGTCCTACTTTGTAAAGAAGGCTTTTTGTTAAAAAATGGTCTCTCAATACAAACTAGGACATCACTATGCGATCATCAGGGTTCTTTTTTTATCTTTGTAAAGCCTCCTCCATAGTCACGGGAGACATTATAAAACTGTAGCACTGGAGATGCACTTTTGATGAGTAAACTGAACTTTGTGTTTCATGAAGTCTCCCTCTACACTATACACTATGAGCTGTATCACTTTGTGTGGTAACTTTAGTTAGTCAAAGCCTAAACTAATTTACTGTGACAAATTAGCCACAACATTAAAAGCACTTTGTGTGTTGTGGCATCATGACCAACAGGTGCCAAAGAGAGTTCACAGTGATTATTGTGTATAAGTGTGTGCAGTTGCACACTGTTCAGGGTGCACATTCTGTCCACCAAAACATTAAAACCAGGTGCCATTAAAGTTGACTGGTGTGTGAAACCAGCATATGACCCAAATTACTTTTTTCAGGAACAGCTATTTTGTAATATGGCCGTCTGTTCACAACATACTGTGTGCACTATACAGTACTTTCCTGCTACAGTCTTCACACAATACAAATCCTCTATGGTCCTGAAACCTTGAACTGTACCACAATATAACCATGTATACATGTTTCCATTTATTCAGATTCATTAGGCTCATCATCCGTAACAACAACATGAACACACAGGGGACACGAGGAAGCAATTAGCTCTCTTTATCTGATTTAAGCCACAAAATCTGCCGTCTCTCCCTCACACTGTATCTCTCTGTCTCTGTTTCTGTCTCTGTTTCTGTGTGTGTGTGTGTGTGTGTGTGTGTGTGTGTGTGTGTGTGTGTGTGTCTGCAGGTAAACAAAATTATTTTCTCAGGTTTTTAATGTGATGAGCTCAGAGGGCTGTGGGTATGCAATTGTTTCCAAGAAGAGTTTCAGTTTGCAGAGAGCTCCACATATCACATTTATGCGTCAGCATAAGCCACATATCAGCATACTGTACATTTGAAAATGAACTGACACACCCTGACATATTGCCACTAGGTGGGGTAAAAGTGTTTCTACCTGAGTGACTAATCTTTCATGCGGAACATGAGATCAACAAACTTTGAGTCAAAGGCAGAAATGGTGAAAGAGAGGGAAGGACATACTTGAAAGTTTGTTTGTAAAGGAACATATTGATGTTCCCACCTGATTTTCCCATGTGTGTGCAAAACAAGGTTTTATAAGTTTTAGGAAACCCTTGCAGTGCCCACAGTGCTCCCCACATCCTTACTCTTTATTCAATGGGGAAAGCATCCTATTCTCTATGAGAATTTTTTTTACAAGTGAAGCCACAGTAAAGAGCCCCAGGCTTGAGCTCTGTTCTCCCTCCAGAGACCTATGCTAGGAACCTGCTGTCTTCCCTGTAGATCAAACTGTGGATTTGAGGATATTTCCTGTGTAACTCCCCGTGTAAAATGTCTCCTTTTCTGCCTCTCCATCTCCCATCATGCGCAACAGATGTGACCAAGTGAGGAAAGCGAGTCCTTTCTGAGAGAAGAACCGCTGGATCACTGAACCTGACATCCTGATGCCACACAACAATTCTTTTTGCCTGGGGAAAACAAGAGTCAAACTGCAAGCTTTGAACCATGGGAAACACAACAAGCTACAGGATTCCACGTGAGGCTGTAACATACAAATATAAAACAGGCAACTGAAAATGACAGACTCATGTTCAGGTGGATGTGAAATATTCATTAACATGTAGTGTTGTAACAAGCTGTTGGGAAAGTGACTATAGAGCTATGTCTATATAGAACAAATAAAATGCAAACTTAGTTTTTATGCGTCTGTGGTTTTAGGTATTTGGTATTTTACAACATGATCGGGTTGTGTAATCCTTTGGTTTTAACTTTAAATCCAACATTTGAAAGAACGGAAGAGCTGCAGATTGAGTTTAATAATTTTCACCACTTATAGACTCATCACTTTTATATTGTTACATTGCATTTATGATGTCATTTAATACATTTTTATGATACAAATATGGAAAATTACATTAGAAGTAAGTAAAGTCCATAGTCTTAGTTAAATAAGAAACAAGATAAGAAACATAATCAGCTTGTGGAGCAAGTTAATATTTTAACTAAATCCAAAGTACACTTGAAGCAGATAAAAGCTCAATTTTTTTTTTGGTTCACAAATCAAAGTATTGAACAAATTGAAATCTTGACCTGAATCATTGTGTGAGCAGCAATATATAAATATATATATATAAATTTTAATGACAGTTCATTCAACCATTGTGAAGACATTTCGCTTAAAACATAAATGACCTTTAAAATGATTTTCAACTCTGAGCCACACCACACCATATAAATTACACTGCCCATACATGAGTGGCCAACTTCACCAATACTCTTGTAAGTTTCTCATTCAGAAGAGGCTGTTATATCAGCACTTTAATGTCCATGGTTTGGGAATGAGTTATTCATAAATTATGGGGGTAATGTTCAAGTATTCACTTATATCTAGCCATAATTGCAGCTGGATATGTGCAGAATGCTCATACAGAGTCCATTTAGATTAAACTTTTAGCAATAAAGAATCAGATGTTAGTTGTCACATAAAATTGATTTTTATTTAACTGATGAGACTGAGCATAATAATAATTAGCTTTCCATATAGGCTTTTGAAAGAGTTTTGAATAATCACCGTGTTAGAAACACATTACATCAACGGCACAAGCTGGAATTTTCTGAACTATCTGTGGAGTCACTCTGAGTGTGTCCTTGTTGCAAAGAAAAAAAGAAAATTGTGGGATAAAGGTTATCTGGCTTGACCAGACCAGAATACAACATTATAAGCAGTGAAAGACCAAGCTGTTGGTAATTGTTGTCTCCTGAGTGTTATAGCTGAACGAATACTGGGTACATGACAGTAAAGGAGCAGCTATGGCTTGTAAACAAATCTCTTTTTGCTGGAGAACATTGTGTTCACCTAAATTAATTTTGCTTTTTTATTTATCACACCACATCCCAAAATACTACCCCTAGCACTTTACTGAAGATGTTTACAACCATCGATCCTGTGCCGGCCTGGGGAGCAGGAGCAGATGGTAAGTAGCCAACGAGTGACTGAGCATGCCCTCATTGCAATAAACTACTGTTATAGTCCAGAATGAATTAAGTTTACAACCATAAAGAAATCTGAGTGGGGGAGATAAATCAAGGTGTCTCGGGATGATTAGACATCCGTTCATAAAGTCTCACTCTTGTGGAGTTTTGCATGCATGGTCGTGTTGCTTGTCTCTCACATTGCCACGCAACTCAGGGTCAGAAACACCACAGACTCCACAATCACAACACTTCAGTCGGATGATTTTTCATTCATTTTCAAGTGTCTAAATAAGCAGTGTGCAGCAGTCAGCGAGAGAAGAGCTGATGACTCAAATTGTTTTTTCAGAGCATGCATGCTGCTGCGTTAATGCCAATGATATTATTTTTATTATAAGCTTTAGTTATCCAGTCACTCATAAACCATAACACCAAAACGCCAGAATCACAGTTTGCTGGTCAGTGAGCAGATCTCCTGGAGAAGCAGAGAGTGTAGAGCTCATTGTCATTATTATCACTTTTGTCATGATTGTTGCTATTATTGTGTTGTTGTGTCTGTTGTACTCTTGTCAAACAAGTGCAGTGTTGTGGGTAAGAATTTCCCCTTGGGGACAATAAAGTCAAATAATAATTGTGGTGCACTGCCCCCCTCTTTTAGACCACAGTTTAGTTCTGTGGTCTAAAAGCTAAGTACTATTAACTCTCATATAACACTGTGATCTTTTACAACATCGCAATTACATTTACTTACATCAGCGAAGGACACAGCTTAAAAAACTAATGGACGCCTGCGGGTTTGATGCTTTCTCTTTTGCTGTATTTACACAAGCAGAACAAGCCAAAAACCATCATGCAGAAGAACAAAACAGAACACAGTGCCACTTCCTTTAATGTTTCTTGGAATTGCAGTTGCTTGTTGTTATCATTATAATAAATCACTGATCAGAGATAGTTCAATGTGTGAAAACCAATTCGCTGCCAGCTGAAGAACATACAGATTGGTGAGGAAACCCAATGCTGTAGCTGCATGTGCAGCATCTGACCTTTTTTTTCTTATTATTAATGTAACATATTTCTGCCTTTTTAGTGTGGCATTTGAATGACATTCAAGTTCACAATGTATTTCATGCAGTACGTAAAGAGGAGGGAAAAACCACGAGCACAGCCATGTTTTTGCCTCTTTCTGCTAAGGCAGAAACTCACCTGTCATTTTCTGTCCAACCAGCACTAATTTGTGTTCACAAGTCCTGCCACCTGATTCCTGCATCATTTTGAAAATCTGCTTCTCGTTTTAACAAGACTTAAGGACATAATGTACTCATTATATCTTTGCAGCCAAAATGCGCTGTTTTGGCTGCCTGTTTTTTTTTTTGGCCCAGTACTCCTGGCTTTTGTTGACACAGTAAACTCTGCTCTTAACCTACACTACTGCTCAAAAGTTTGTGATCACCTGAAATTTTATATTTTTGCAAGGAAAGACGTGCAATTCGTCTGAATAGGAAATATAGCAAAAGAACAGGACATGATGACATTGTCAGAGTTAGAAATAATTATTTTAATGGAAATGATGAATGTGTTCTTCAAACTTTGCCTTAAAAAAACACCTTTTGCAGCAATTACAGCCTGGCAGACCTTAGACATTCTAGCTGTTAATACTTGAAGATAATCTTATGAGATTTCACCCCATGCATGGATTGACTTGATGGAGTCTTCGTCCGAAACATACGGTCAAGCTGCTCTCACAACAGCTCAACAGGGGTCAGATCCGGAGAATGTGCTGGCCACTCCATTTCAGTCAGAATTCCGGCTGACTGCTTATTCCTCAAATATTGCTGACACATTTTGGAGGTGTGTTTTGGGTGATTATACTGTAGCATGAAATTGGCTCCGATCAAGTGCTGTCCACAGAGTATGGCATGTTGTTGCAAAATCTTATGAAAGCGTTCCTTCCTCAAAGACCCTTCTACTTTGAACAAATCTCCTATTTTATCACCTCCACAGCACCCCCAGACTATCATGCTGCCTCCACCGTGCTTGACTGTAGTTATTAAGTACTGTTCTAGCATCTTTTCATTTCTTCTGTGTCTTAAATGTTAAATGTTCTGTTTGGACATACTTGGACATAACTGTCCACAACACCTTCATCCAGTCTTCCAATTTCCAATGTATGTCCCCTTTTGTCCATCTTAGTCTTTTGTTTTTATTGGCCAGTAGGAGATATGGCTTTTTCTTGACAATCCTGCCATGAAGTCCAGCATCCTAAAGTCTCCTCTTCACTGTTGATGCTGACCGGTGTTTCACGAGTACTATTAGTGCAGATGCCAGTTGAGGACTACACACTGTCAGATCTTCTCGCACACTTGTGCATTGGGGCCTCGCACTCCTTTTTCTGTCCTTGTTAGAGCCAGTTTGTGCTGCTCTCTGAAGGGACTAGTTAACAGTAGTGTGATAAGAAATTTTAAGTTTCCTCGCATTGAGTAGCCTTCCCTTCTAAGGACAACAATAGACTGATGTGTCTCTAATTATAGTTCTTTCTCTCTGGCCATTTTTTGCCTGTAAACAAACAAACAGCTGCTGATGTTCAGATACTAAACTAACTTCAAGAATGTCATGCTCCCTTGTTTGCTCCATTCCATCCATGTACAACGGTTCTCAACTGTTCAAAATACATTTGCAAAAAGGTTTTGTCATAATCAATTAGCCTTATGAAATGATTAACTTGCATTTGCAGCCATACCAGGATATTGATGCAGAGGACTGACAGTTGCTAATAACAGGCCTGTAGGCAAAAATGTAGCTCTTCTTTTTAAAAAATCATCTGAATTTTAATTGTTTGCGAAATGGATACAATTGTTTGTAAATGGCATAAAAATGTGGTTTTCTTTGAAAAACAAAGACATGTGCAAGTGAGCCCAAACTTTTGTTCAGACCAAAGCCACAGCATGCTTCAACCAAAGTGCTTTGTTGTCCACACATTTCTTTAATGTCTGAATCAGTGGGCAGCAATTTGACAAGTATGTGCTGTACAGTATGTACTGTGCAACCAAGGGCAAACACTGTAACTGTATTCAAGTGTGACCAGTAGAACAGTGGAACAGCTTTAACAATGTCTACCTAGTTGTTGTGGGCATAACCAGACCTTATGCACAAAATGTAAATTAGCTGACAACCCTAAGATAGATTGGAAACCTGTCCAGGTTTCACCTTTCATTCAGTGATAATTGGGATTTGCTCCTGCAACCCCACACCTCTTAAACAGTTTAGATAACGAATGCATGGATATCCAATACCAATAGCTTGATATTTAACAATGAAAATGTACATGATTCAATTCCAAAGTTTGTATCACAATCTCATAAATTATCAATTTTGTTACGCTTTTCCTGCACAGGTTATATGTTTAACACTGCTTCTGATGATGAGCTTCACATAAGAATGAGAATCTCACAGTACAGAGGAGTTTCCTGTGTTAGCATCAGGCTCGTCCTGCCCACTCGCCTGTAACTATCATCTAGTTGAGGTTTGTGACGTAAGCCATGGTTGATGCTTGATGCTCTGATTAAAAAACATAAAACACAAAAAACATCTGAGCATCTTTAGCAACTAATTTACAATAAGATTGTTGTGTAAAGGGATCTTTTACATATATGTTGCTTGATTTTTTGCTGGTCAGTCTCCATTTGGTACAAAGTAAGCAATTTGTTATTTCTGCATATTATTATGTATATATGAGAACTGAAAGCACATCATTAAAGATATTATGCCCACTCAAAATTTTTAGAATTAAACACTTCGCACCAAAGACCACCAAATTATTTCAAATTTTTCCCCTGAATTTAATTAATCCATGTAATCCAGATAATCATTTATCCATATATATTACTGTTTTTTTCCTATACAACATTTTGTGACATTATGAACAGTCACTGCAGTGTTTCAGTCTGTTTAGTCATCAGTCATAATAATTAAACTGTAGTGTCCATCTGATTGTGAAAATTGTAATTGTATGATAGCCCTTCAGTTGTATAGATTATGTTTGTGTTTTTCAACAAATATTACTAACATATAACACTCATTTCATTAATAGACAAATCAAAGCAGAGTAAGAGATGTGACAGGCAGAGCTTTCCAAAGTGGTGGAGATATAGCATCAGAGTGTTAGTTATCTATTACACAAAACGTTTGCAGTGACTTTAGGTGTGACTGGCAAACCCACCTGTGCAACAACCACATGCAATCACCTCCATTTATTGACTGAACTATCATTTAGATGAGTGATGTAGAAGGATCAATCGTCCTAATCAGCCAGCCCTCACACTCAGCTTGTCAGCACAGTAAACAGACAGATGCTTGATGCTGTACATTCCTTTTCTGACAGAAACTCATATGCATGAAGATAAAATCAGATCAATCAATCATTTGCACCATATGAAAATGTAATCTTCACTGAGCTCAGGCTCTCTACTAATTACCCAGAGCTGTGATCAGAAGAATCGATCGTGCTTATTTTATTTATGTTCTAGGAAAACACATCACGGATGACAACGTAAACATCACTTATCAATACTTTTGCTGTGCTCTTTCTCATATGCGCATGTTGTCTGTCCAAGTTTGTTCACAGTCTGATAATGTGGGGCGACAATTCCACATATCTCCATTCAGTTCTAAGATATTCAAACGTGGTTAAACAATGCTAGTGTCATCTAATTTAGTAGAAAATATGTAAATAACCAGTACATGAAAACATTAGTTATTGCCTTTAAATTTGACCTCATATCCTCTAACACCTAACATGATTAATTTAAAACTACAGACCCACTGGCTTGCTACATTTGTTTTCATTCACTTTATTAGGGAACGGTGAGGTCACTGCTTGATCAGATTCTCTATGCACTCAGATTAAATTTGTAGACATGTGAAATTCCCTGCAACGCTTGAATGCCCAAATCCATTTGGCGCATCTGAAGAGGAAACATTTCACCTTTTAGACATTTAAATCCAGAGGGTATTCAGAGGCAGTGGATATATGTGAGAGCTATTACTGTTTCACATTGTCTTTGTGTGTGGATTTGCATGTCTGTTGAGTTAAATGCCAACATTACTCCAATTAAAATGAATGAACTCTGTCTGATCTCAGGCAGAAGTTAACTTGACCTTGTGCTTTTATTCACATATGTTTAATGAAGGAATATATCTTTTACATCTCCTCAACTTGGGACATGTGTAGAAAAGGAAACAGTATAGTAATGCAGTTGCAAGAAAAAGTAACTGGAATATTTGGAATTTCTTGGTTTTCTGCATAGATAGGTCATTAAATGTAATCTGATCTTCACCAAAGTCACGAATATTAACAAACACAATATTTCTAATTTAATAAACAGTCATGGTCTTTCTTTTGTATTTTTGTGTATTTCTTTTTATATGTATGTGTCTTTATTGAACACATACATATAAAGTGATAGGGAAAAGTGAAACAGTGTTTTTTAATAACTGGTTGAACCACCTTTGACAGCAATAACCTCAAGCAAGCGCTTGTAGCTGTGGGTTAGACTTGCACAATGCCTTGGAGAAACATTCCTCACAGAACTGCTTCAGCTCTGACTTATTCTTAGGATGAACAACCATGATCAGGTCATTCTACCGCATCTCTTAGGGTTGAAGTCTGGGCTTTGATTGACCTGCTATATACTGCCACATAACATACTACAGTGGAAAGAGGAGAGATTGATGTGCCTCTGTAGGTCACCTTTAGTTACCTTTCAATTATCCCCCTCGGACAAAGGTCACCTCTAACTGTTTGGTAATTATGATGGGAGCTGAGTAGAAGTACACTATAGGTGATTAGTACAGTAATAATACAGTAGTACAGTTTTTCAAACAATTTCAATTAATAAGAAATTCTACAAACAAAATGCAAACAAAATGCAATATTTAATCAAGATAACAGTTAGTTGTTTTATAAGAAAAATTGTATTTATTGACTTAAACTTTTAATGCAAGCCTTCGACTTACAGTTTTTAGTTCAAACAAGTTCAATTTTACAGTGCTGTAACAGTACTATTTCTGTCATTGCAATCAAACCTAACTACATGCTCGTACTGTGAATTAAACCTAATCTACACTAGCGAAAAACTGTTTGTGAGGCTGACAAGCCTACAGTTAATAGGTGCAGTAATCTTGTCCATGGAGAGTTTTTTACCTGGTGAAAGTGCAGAGCTGTATGTTTTAGCTGTGCTAACATAATTGCAAGAAAGTGTTTTCTAATGATCAGGTAACCTTTTAAAAAGATAACCTTGCATTAACACACAGAAAGTGCCACTGGAACACATGACTACTGTTTGCTGATTATGACTCTATACACACTTATTGTATGTAGATAACGTACTAATTAAAAACAGGTATTTACAATAATAACACTTTCTACACTGTACCTGCTTTTCTTTCAAAAACAAGGAAATTGCAAAATGACCCTGAACTCTTTTTTTTTTCTTTAGTCAATTGAAGAGTTATCTGGCCAACATGACTAATTTGAGGGTCATATGGCACAAATAGTTGCATGAAAACAACTGTTTCATGTGTTCACTACAGTTGCTCACACGATATTTTAAGTTCTGTCCAGCCGTAGTGACATTTAACACAATGTGTGGAGAGAAATGTGAGATTTTCAAATACAGGTTCTAATTTTGCTTCAGTTTTAAATGGTCACATATTTGTGGAGAAAATAGACAACTGAAGCTAAGATTTCGAAGACTTTGGCTAATCGACTGAAGGAACTTTTGAGTAGCTGCCAATTGTGTGACCATGTTTGGAAGTAGCAGTGAATTGTGGCTTGACCTTTCAGCGTTGATGCATGTTGTTCTGTGAGCATGTGCTGTACATTCACATTATTCTTCTCTAATGTTTTGGTTTTTTCACTATATTGTACATCACAGATTTGCCTCCAGTTCTTGTACCATATGTGTGTACACCAGTATCCTTGTTAACAGTCCACTGTGTTCTTTGACATTTCTGATCACGCTACATAAAGGCGACCTGATGAATGCACACAGACACAGAGAGATCACAGGAGAGCACAGGTGGGGGACTGTTGCACCCAGCTGTCAGCATGCTTCAACCATTGTGACGAGACTAACAGAGACAGAACAGAGAGTACCAAAAGATCACATAACTGTCTGACAGGAAGCACTTCACTTTATTCTTTTTCTTTTCTTTGCTTTGTCAGTCTAGTTTCCTCTCCCTATAGTGCTGCATCTTTTTTTTTTCTGTGTAAATAGTTTTGCTCTTTCTGCTAAAGAACACACTGACCAGACATTTTTTAAAGACCATAATGTAGCAAAGAGGGAACAGGGAGGACTGCGGTAGGACGGGGGCAAGGCACAAACATCCTTGTAAAGTATCCCAGTCTGTGATGTGCCAGCTGCACACAACTCTGATATAATGGCTTCCAAAACCAACATTGAGCTTTTAATCCATTTGATTTTTATCTTCTGTATGTCTTGCCTCTTTCTTCTAGTGGAAAAAAAACAACACTCTATCATAATTCACAGTGTAACATACTGTCCCATTGTTGTCTCTCTATCTATACAGTTTTGTGCCATTATTGGCTGTAAAGCTCCATCTTATAGTCATTGTATTAGGCTCTGGAATGGTTATGCTTGCATTAACGACTATATAATGATTGAAATAATAAAATAACAGTGTCTTATCACCATTGCATATGAAAGGGGAGTTGTTAGCTCATTTGCATTGAGGAGATTTAAACTTTATGGTGCAATGATATGACAGTTCTGACAATACAGGATTAAAGAGCTAATATGTTATCCATGCAAACAGCAGCCGCTGAGAAGGAACTTACAGTATCTTCTTGTGAGTGTTCAGCAGCCGTCATAGAGATGTATGATGTCAATGATTCATGTATGTGGGATTTCTAAGTCAATCACCAAACTGAGTGATTAAACCAGAGCTAATTGCTATCTATTTATAGTGTTATTTCAGCTGTGATGGTGTCTGAAGAGCAGAGAACCGGTTAACCAGGCAAGCCTTGAAGTGGGTCACTCAATCTGTTATTGTGCACAACCCCGAAAACAATGTGGCGCCATACTCCAAGTTCTTAGGATAATTGTGATACAATGAAGTTATACATAAGATGACAGAAATGATGATGAATGGGTGGCTGCGCTAATAGAAATTACTTCTCAGTGGGATATAGAAATGATTGACAGTGAGAAATAAAAGCTGGGACAATCAATGGCTATTGATTCATTTCACAACAGCAAAGTTCAGCGAGGGAAGCAGGCAGCTTGTGAGGGAAAAAGGGAGAGGAAGATTATCAAAAATGTGCTGTAATGCCATTCTTAGATGATATAAATGGGGTTATAAATCATACCCCATGATTCATTATTATTCTAGTAATGGATAGAAGAGGAAATTTGAAGCAAAAAGTGGTACCTTGGTTGAGAATGTGCCTGGGTGCGTACTGTGAGCACGGGAATTTATTGTAGACTACCACCATACACACTGATATTTAGGGACAGACAGGTGGGCAGATGTAATCATTGTTATAGGTGATATTACCAGCTTATTTGTACATATGCTGCTGAAATCAGAAGATATCACCAGTCCATTTGAAAATGCTTATGTTCGTTTGCTAAATTCTGTTTTTGATTCTCTGTTCTAAATTAAGGATATTAGTCAAATGAGCAATGTAGCATATCACCACTCACTCACTTTCATCAGACCTCCTATAGCATGGTCTATATGTAGAAGCAGGGAGATGACGTTGATGGCATACGCATTAGACACAGTGAATCGAACTGGACTCATATTGACTCATCAGAGTAAGAAATACATGCGTGTAGCCAGGCAACAGCATGAAAACTATATTATTTTGTCACATACAGATCACAGTATTGTGTAAATAATCAAATCCACATGATATCTAGATTTTTTCACTGTAGAGGTCTTCTACAGTGTAACATGCCTTTCATTCATACATTGCACACATTCACACGTAGCCAACTGCTTTTCCTGCTGATGAAACTACATTAGTACAACCAACTAATCTAGCTGCTGTAAGGTTGCAATTAACTTACTCAAGACTGGCAATACAGTACATTCACCATTACAACCTCCTCTAAATTGCACAATTAAGCTGATAATGGCATGCTGAGACTGAACGGTTCAGGGCCAAACAGCCTGAGCAAAAGAAATGATAAGAAGTGAATCCTTATCTTAAAGACTTTGCCTGACTGGATAAACACAAAGCACCCACAAGCAGAGTTCAATAATTAGATCAATTAAGCTAGTGGGTAATCAGATGCAGAAAGAGCCAACTCACAAAAGCTTCCTTTCAGGAAGTGAAATAAAGGGACCAAGTGACCCAGCAGCTCACATTGTGCTGATTGAAGGGCAGCTTAATATGGAGTCATCTGTGGGTAGAACATACACACATATGCACATTGTTTCAGAAATTGGGAAGTGCTTGGTAGGAGATGAGTAGAATCTTTTTTGTCAGGTGAGAAAATCACAACTAAAAGCCTTGACAAGACGTTAGACTCTTCTGCATCAATTATCACACTCTGAGAAAATCAATCAAACCTTTCATTAACACCCATTTCCTGCTGCTTGAGGCAGCAAAGCCAGTCTCCTGCCTTATCTCTATATCTGTGCATGTAGGCTTCTGTGTCTGGATCTCTCTATTCCTTCAATCTGTCTCTGGTCACACTATGAGGAAGTTCCGTATAATTTTTAGGTGAAGATACACCAATACACAGACATGGATGTGCATGGATATTATAAACTGTTCAAGAAAATATTGCCTGTGTTTAAACACCCTGAGGCTGCTATGAATCTGTCTACTAACAAGAGATTATTACCACTCAGATACTAACCTTAACAAACGTAATTTTTCATTTCCTCTCTCTTCCAACACCTACTATGCACTATCCACTAAACATGGCAAACTTTTCTTTCTGAGACAAGACACTCAACACCACAAAGTGTGACTGATATAATATGCTCTGTGTGCTACAGCTGGATGTTATTCCTTGGCATCTTCCACTTACAGGCATTCTGTTTCCTTTGATCTCTCTCAAGATGGAAAGAATGAGCTGAGCAGGAGCTCTCCGTGGTGCTGAACTATTTCCAGCTGAACAGCTGCCCTCAGGCCACAGCAACCAGAAATATGAACCAACAATATGAGACAGTGCTATTCTTGCTGCAGCAACATTGCTCTGACACAGAGAACTGGCACTGGCCAAACTTGCTATAGAGTACAAATGTAGATGTTGGCAAAACGGCTTGGATTGTCATACTTTTCACTGGTGAAAGTATGTGATAGGACACAAAACCTCGGCCTCTGTTTACTTAAATAATTTTTTGACATGCTGTGTTTTCCAAAAACATCCACTTGAAACACTTTGTTAAGCACATAAAAGTTATGGCTCTTCTGTACTTTGAGCTGGAGCAGGAGCTAGAAGGTCACATCTCATTCATCATCTGCAAAATCGAAATTTCTTAATCAAACACACTGTGAGAGAACTAAGCATGTGAAGCAGTCACTGGTGCCCTTATTCTTGTTATGTAATTTAAAGACAAAACTAAATCACTGCCAGAGCTTTCGGTTTACAGAATACATGTACATACAGTGGGTTCAAAAAGTATTCAAACCCCCATTCATTTCCAATTTTGTTATGTTGCAACCTGATACTACAATCGTTATTTTGCTTTCCTTATAAATCTACACCCAGTGCCCCATAATGACAAAGTGAAAACAGAATTTTAGAAATGAATGAAAATAAATAATAGCCTTGAGTCTTTGGATATGATACAACAACCTTTGAGCCCTTGCAAATCCTCTCAAGCTCTGTCAAGAGCAAAACATTTTCAGGTATCTCCAAAGATGTTCAATAGATTCAAGTCAGGGCTCAGGCTGGGCCACTCTAGGACATTTACAGAGTTGTCCCTAAGCTCCTGTGTTTCTTGGGATTGCTGTCATGTTACCAGTTTCTTAGTCCTTGCTGCTGAAAAAAAACACAGCATAATGATGCTTCATTGTCGTCATGGTACTGAGGAGGAGATGAGTGGTGTCAGTGTCCTCCAGATATAACATTTAGAATTGAGGCCAAACACTTCAATTCTGGTTTTATCAGGCAGAGTTCCTCACTGTCTGAGAGTTCTTCTGGTGCTTTTTCATGTGTTTTGCACTGAGGAGAGGCCTTTGTCTATCCTCTCTGCCACAAAGCAGTGATGGTTTTCCTTCTGAGACACTGACACAGCTCTGATACAATATGCATTGTCAGCAGTAAGGTCTCCTATAGAGAGCTGTGTGCCTTTCTAAATCATGTCCAATCAACCACAGGTGGACTCCAGTCAAGGTGTAGAAACATCTCATCAACAATCAGGAGAAATGGGAGACACCTGGGCTAAATTTTAAGCATTGTTGCAAAGGGTCTGAATACTATGAACAATGCCATTTTTCATTTTTTATATATATAAATACAGGCATTTCTAAAAGTATGTTCATTTTAAACACATTTTGTAGACATTTCTAAAAAAATGAATTTAAGTATCAGACTACTACATGGCAAATAAAAAAAATAAAAATGGTGTTTACTTATACTTTCTGAACCCACTGTATAAATGAAATATAAATCCTCTATTTACTCTCAGAATTTTTAAGTATAGATGAGAGCCCAAGCTGCTGTCCATTTAGTTTGTTTGCATGTAACTGTGTGTGCAGATATGAAAAAGGATAAGGGAAAATGTGCACATCGCCTCATTGGTTTCAGTGTGGCGTTAATGAGGGTTTGAAGGAAAATATATTAACACAAGTACATTTAGAGGTCAGTGAAGATCAATAAATAGTGATGCAAACATTAAAGAGCCCACTGACAACATTAAACAAAGAAAATAGTCATTTATACATGTACAGTCATACTAGGTATCCATATACTTGTTTTGCAGAGGTATTGTTCCACATTCTCAGCAGGAGGCAAGTTACATTTTTTACCAGATTAAGAGGACTTGAGCACTGGAATCCTTGCCAGTGTCCACTTGTGTGTGCAGCACTGCACATTTGAGTTTCTGTAAGTGTGGACAGGACTCTTTCACAGTGGACTCCTGCCAGCAACTTTTAAACACAGTGTTTCCTAAAGCCATTAGAAAGTCTGCATGATCCATCCTGTCAGCCATTCTTCCGCCCTTGAACTTTCACATAATGACCCATCTCTATTATTTTATTTGAACATGTCCCCAAAATAGACAGTCATCAATGTGTGCCTTGCTTTCGTTCCTTTAATAACAATTACACCGCTTAAAACCACATTAGCAGCTGGGCTAACAGCTAAAGTTAGCAGTGAAATAAACCCCTTTTAAAAACAGGTTAAATCAATAGACAAGGATAAAATATATAACATATGACCTGTTTTGATAATTGTATACCATTATCATATATTACAATAGCTCTCTGAGCATCAACAAGCTTCAGATCAAATCTGAAATATAAAAACATAGTAAAACTTTCTATTTAATATTTACTACAAAGTGTAAAAGTTATTTGGACTTATATGACATGAAAAATGAATGTTGACATTTCTCTCTGTGTTCTGTGTGTGTAAATTGATAACTGTTTGCCATATAGACAGGTATCATACTTGCTACTGCTTGTTTTTCGCTAAAACAGAATGCATACATTCAGGAGGCTGCATGAATCTAATTATCGTTATAGACTATTATAACTACTTTTCGGACATAATGAAATAGCTATCACAGTGACGTCAACACAATTCAAACACAAACACAAACACAATATCATGAAATGAATGGCTGATAATGTTTTTCTTCAATAAAAGAGGATGTTTTCACACAGGCAGAGACACATTAGGTGATATGCGTACATATGTGGTGTTGATACAGACCATTGGAACTAATCGTGTGATTAATAATTTTTTGAATGAGAAAAATAAAAATCATTATAATTTAACAAAAAGTTAAAAAGATACAGAGTGGTGTGTCTTGTGTGAATAAAAAAAAAATTACATTACATAGACAGTTTAGCATTACTGCTTCTACTGTTTGACAGCTGCAAAAGTCATGCATCTACTTTGGAAAATTTACACTAAAACTAGACGTTCCCCT
>OMLM01021231.1:75652-89864 GCA_900302695.1 Helostoma temminkii | reverse complement strand
GGCACAGATTTGCATGTCGACAGCAGGGGTATGTACCTACCAATACTATGGGAGGACAGAAATGTCTCCTCCAATGCCAACCAACCAACCAACCACTTTATCTGTGAGGTTTTGTCAGAGAACAGAGAATCGGCCGACAGCGAATTGGTAAAAGAGGGTTTATTGTAATGTGAGGCTGATGTGAGGGAGACGTGGATCGGCAGGAGTCCAGGGGTAGGGGTTTGTTTCCGGGTCCGTCTAGCAGAGGAGACAGGTGTTACTTAGTGACGGTGACAGGATGGTAATGCAGGTAAGTAAGCTGCTGACTGTACTCACAGTGTAAGAGGGAGTCGGGAGCTGCACAGAGGAAGATGCACCAAAAAGAGAGGATCCGGTGAGTGGCTGGCGGAGAGTGTGGATGACTGACTTCCAGGAACTAGATGGAGAAGGTGGGAGGGCGGAGGCTTACGCCAGCTGGTTGATCGGTCTGAGGAACTGAATACTGAGGGGACAGGTAAGGAGTAGCTGGTGGCCAGAAAACAGCTTGTACAAGGGAGGGGCGAAAAACACAGGTGAGTTTCGTTCCGTGGTCAAAACACTATAATCAGTCCAATGATCCATTCATCAAATACACACAATAATCCAAAGCTTATATGTAGATTATCCAGAATCCTTACCAGAATATCCAGAGGTCAAAACACAAATCCTTATCCAGGTAGGGCAGAACAACAGAGGACAGTACTGTTAATATGGTAGGCAGGGATCAGAGTTGGGGCCGGTCCAGGGTCGAAGCTCAGGTACCATCAGAAGAGTAAACAGGCAGAAGTACCGATGAGTAGCAGGCAGAGATCAGGTTCAGGTTCAGAATAATCAGAAGGTAACACTGGATGTGTCTTCAGAAAGAAGTGGCACAATCTGGCAATGAGAGTTCTCTGGACGCCTGTGCAACCAGCACAGGCGAACAGGTTAGTAATCAGAGGAGAGTGCACAGACAAAGAGGGAGCAATTAACCAAATATGGTCATGGCAGGAAACAGGACCGGGGATCATGACATTATCAGCAGATTTGCTTTTGCCAAGAAAGCAAAAATAAAAAAGAGTCCAACTGAAGATCATAGGCTGACCTTGGGATACAGTTTAAGTTCATCAGCACTACTTTGATCATATGTTGAACATGTAGTGGTTGCCTAGAGACCTAGAAAAATTTGCATCATCCATCACTTGCTAAATCTGCAAGTACTCGTATGATGTTTTGACCATCATATACCATCACATGCCCTGGCTGTATGCTGAAAGCTTGTTTCCTGCTCAAGGCTTGTAATGCCACATTCAAATCTTCTGACAACACACTGGTGACAGCCTTGCTATCTGCATCACTAAAGGTAGATGGTTTTTTAGAATCAAAAACAGAGCAAATATTTACAAAAGGAGATACAGCGCATACTTCATTCTTCCTACACAGCATAAACTTTTCTCAGACCACTGAAAAATTGGACGTGTGTGTGGCACTTCAAAGGGTCTGGAACCAGTCAAAATCAAGCTTAGATAGATTTCAGCTTCACATTGTCTTGGAATTAGACGTTTATAGTAATGACACATATCCATAAACATTTACTGGAAAAAAATTGGAAAAAATCTTTAATGTTCTAACTGGTTGTAAACTTTGCCTATGGGTGCAGAATGATTCTGCTGTGTCACTTTTTGGATACAGTTGTGATGGGTTTTGAAATTAGCCAGCAGTGAAATGATTGAAAAATTCCTAAACGCACTACTCATCTGATCAGTAATAATTCAGAGACAATGACAATGAGTTGAGAGCAGAGAAAGCACTTGAATACATTTATGACTTCCTGGCAGAATTAGATGTCACCATGAATGACAGTATTTAAAATTTAATGTAATGACATAACCATTAGAGAAATATTAAATTATTAGTGTGTCTTCTACCCTTTTATCTTCCCAAATATTTTGCTGAATTATCTAAATGATAACAGTAATTAAGCAATTGCTTATTCTGAAGTCATAAATGGGCTTTGATGTTGCATGAAGAAAGGTTTCAACTAAGAATTGCACTAATGTACTCTAAGTATTATTTATTCTCAACAACTTTAATGGCTGTGATGTTGTTTCCAGGCAACAGGAATGTTTTGTCTTCGTCTTAAAGACAAACTAACTAGTGAGCCCCCATGTCCAGTACAACCTCAAATTTCTCTCCTCCTGCTTAACTGGTTAATGGGTTTAATGGGAATGCATCAGTCATTCCAGGGGGGAGGGGATGAAAAATACAGGAAAGCAAAATGACAGAACAAAGAACAGATGGAAAGTGGTACAGATGGAAAATATGTGGTGAGAAAGTTGAAGTGGGTGCATTGGAGCATTGGAATAAATCATAACCTCTGAAGAAGACACTGTTCAATATTTATATTACACCTGTATGAAAATCAGACACAGCAAAGTGGCTTAATGTGGCTTAAACAAACATAACATAAGATCTCCAGAGCTCCACTGAAGTGATAAACACAATTCTTCCAACAGATTTTATTTCATTTGCTATTTTTATTATGTCTTCGAGATACACACACCACAGGTGTTCACTTGGAAGTTAACATCATTTTCATATTCATCAAACCTTGAACAACCCCTCATGCCCTGTAAATTATGCAACATTAAAACTAGACCATGTTTTTCTATGGCTGTAATACTATAATCATATACTACGCTACCATGAGATAAACAAACATGCTAATACAAGTTTATGTGCTCAGCTCATTTTTGAAACAATGGACACAATGGCCCAAACACACAAATAAAGAGATACAAACATGTTTTTGTACATAATGGTGCGCACAAGGTTTGTACCATTGGCCTAAAAATGCAGTAAAATATGGGGTAGTAACATGCATTTCTATCATTGTTGCATTTAGTAATGATCATCACAATATTACAGTGTATTTCAGAATACAAAAAAGCATAAATAGTGCAGTTCAGTTGTTCAGGCTCCATAATTCAAACACACAGATACAGTATCTCTCTTTCTCGCTTCTCCTTTCTCTTCCTCTTTGTGCTGGGCCATCACCTGTCCTGGAACCTCTCTCTTTTCCCAGTTATCAGTATCTCATTCCAGATGTTTTCCCTATGGCAGGTGGAGGCTCTTCCTTTAACAATTAAACTCTATAGCTGTCCCTCCTGGAAGAGAGATCCCTTTCTAGTGTTATTCTTTTTTTTTCTTTTTTTTCCTTTTTGGTCTGTTTTCCTCAGTTAAATGTACTCTAAATGATTTTCAGGAATTGTTCCTTATGTAAATCAAATGTGAAAGTATTTGTATTAGACTATAAATGAATGTGGTGTGTTTGCTCTAGTAATGTAGTAATGTGTTGAGTAGTTGTAGGGGAAATTCTCTGGTTTAAGCTCGGGTCAGTTGCTTTTCAAAAATCTACTTACAACAGTCAGGCTTAGCAATCAACATGTTTGATTTTTCCTTAAGATGGCTATAGGCTAATAATGCATTTGTCTCATGATACTGCCAAAAGTACAATTTGTTTCAGCAGCCACTCCATGTTATGTGGCTAGGCTAGTTTTAAGACAAGCTGTAATGGTTATTACATTTGGCTTGAAAACACAGTCTGTGTGTTTGTATGTATGATGAAGGCTGTGTATAAATGTATAAATAAAAGATCTTCACAGCTTTCATCAACATGCTGTGCATGGAGCAGCAGGTAATGTGTTTTTGCATTTGCACACAGATTTCCACTTTGCTGAATATCAAATGCCATTAAACCAATCATTATGTGGAACTTATCTTTGTATTTCCTGTGGTTTGACTGGGTTTAATGTATAATACAGATCCACATCCAAATGTGGAAGTTAATTCAGAGTGACATAGTCTTAGATAGATGGAACAAACTTTAACACAACAGGAGGTTGTTGAATGTTCCCTGTTTCCTATTAATACACATTTTGTTTTTTAAGAATGACAACTATAGTTTGGTTGATATTGTAACAATCAGCAGGAATCTTTATCATCATGTTTTCCTATATAGATACATACTGACCCAAACCATGATTTAAGGAGAGTTTAGGTTTTAGATTTTGAGGAGCTTTTAGCTTGTGGATTTTGTGGAGAAGGAGTTTGTGTTGGACTGATTATGAGCTGGCTGGCTGTTTTAACATCTGTTGCTGAAGAGGATACTGGATGTTTCTCTGCTTCCTCTTTTGTAAAAACTTGTTGGAGGAGACCTTATTCAGTTGTGTGTGTGCTTCTACCCACTCTCACCTGTCTTTCTGTTTCAAGTACTGTTGTTACGCAGTGTTTATCACATGGCAGATGTTAGTTCCCCTAGGCACCACCACCTTGTCTACCACCACTCCAATCACTTAAAGTGTCCTTCTCCTCTCCACAGCTGACCTGCTGTACTGTGTGCTCACCAACACCTGAAAAGTAGGAAAATTATTAATGCTTATTATTACTTATATATTACATTACACTTATATTTTACTGATTATTTTTACTGTTTAATTTGACCTCACTCTGAAACAAACATGCTGACCAACAAGCTTCATTCAAATTAAGATTTGCGGCAGTCAAAGCATGTGTACATCCAGTCAGGTGAAGGATGATGTATTAAATGATTGTAGATGATTATGCAGGTTACTTGAAATCCATCCATTAGAAAATGTCTAGTAACTAAAAGGTTGTCTGCATTTTGCTTGTTATGTTGGTGGTTTGATGATGACCAGCATGCAGGAATCCAATGTGTGTGTGCCTCAACAGATGAGAACAAAATAATAAATGCACATTCCACTGTGCATGCATCCTTATAACAAGACACTGATTTCTCTGTCAAAGTATCTTAGAAGAGACAGACCACTAGAAGCTTGAGGTTTTGTGGTTTTGAATGAGGTAAGCTTTGTCAGCATTGCTCTAAAACTGAGCCAATGCTATTTGAAATATTTGTCCTACCTTATTCATTTTTTCCACTATGGTGCAGAATAACCGATCAACAGATAAATCAGTTTCGCTACTTTATCAGTGTATTTTGATCGCTAACATGCTTTATCAGAAAACCCTACCCACACACAGCATTGGGAAGTATATTTTTATAGCTTGAATTGCTTTGTCAGAAATTCCATTGCAGAGCATTTCATAATTTGAATTTCATTATAAGAACATCCACAATGTTTGACAATATAGACACACAAGAGCACAAATATGCTGACCTGAAATCAGAATCATAAATCATCATAAAAATAACCTTAATAATTTAATTGCAATGACAGGCCAATGCTAGTAGTGGGAGGGCTTTATCAGCACTGGCTAAGGAAGTGAATGATGACATAGTTTGTGTGTGCTTGTGTGCATTGTAAGACAGTTTGAGGGGTAGGATATAATGGTGCATAGACAAGAACATAGTTTTCTTCCTAATGATTTTGTCAATGCTGGTCTGCAAAACACTTGGTTAAGTAAAATATTAGATGAAATTATTATTATTATTATTTTACAAGTCTCCTTCACAAACTGTTGACTGTAACTTCTCACATGAAAATAAAACTGGAATTACCACTTCACAGTTGTAGGCCTCTGCCAGCCATTCAAGCTACAGTTTACTTGCATTGAAAAAACACAACTCCTTTGGCCTCTGAGTTTGTCACTGAGTTTGTAACTTTTTCAGGTTTTTCTGTTTTGTCAGTCAGTAAAAATATATCATCTCTGCCACAGTAACAGCAGCATATTAATGAAATAAAAAATGTTTTTCATATCACTTTTTTAAGTGATATAAAAATCAGATGTGAAGAAATATAGTGAAAACACATTTAATCAACTAAATTTGGTTATTTATTTGGTTAATTATTTATTAAGTTTTTTGAGGTAAAGTTGTATTCATTATTCACAAATTATGATCAATAATTGACTAACCATGACCAGGACAATAGTCAATAGTCAGAATGGCAAAGTATTGCAACTACCTATCATTGGTACTGATGTTATCTGCCTGAGACAAAAAATGGGGAAAATTGCACACACACTCACACACACACACACACACACACACACACACACACACAATACATGCACCAACTAAATACGCATCACAAAGCTGACTAGAGGGTCATATGTGGAATATAAAACAGATATTAGATAGATATTAATGTTCCACATCTAGTGGCATATTCAGTATCAGTACACATGTTAGATATTGAAATACAATGACTTTTTTGTACAGAAATGTTGAATTATATATCTATATGTGTATTTTTTTAAATCAATTTTGAAACAAGAGGACTAAACTGTTGACAAAACCGTGGCAGATTTGCTTCAAGCCTCATGTTTACAACTCGGAGTTGCTAAAAGATGCACTGGCAACTACTGTACTGACAGGAAAATGTCATAACCCTGGTATAAAGCAGTTATGAGCCCACTGACTCAGTTTTTTCAAATTTGCGTATAATGAAGCATAAAGTGATGAAAATAGAGAAACCAAATTAGCTTCTATTATGCATTTGCACTATTATGTCACCCACTTCATCAGTTGTTATTATAACAAATAATATATTTTGGTTATGAAAAAAAAAATCTTTACACATTCCACTGCTGTTTTTTTATTTTGTTGAATTAGAGGATATAGATTCTAACTGAATTAAAATCTTTTTTTCTCAGATGCCACAGCAGCTGTAAGAATTCCAGCGAAGCCATTGCCGTCTGTTTTATATCCACATACTGTATGCATGTCATTTCTTTCCTCTTTTCTTCTTTTCTCCTTATCCATTCTCTTCCATACATTTCATTTCCTCAGCTCTTGTCCTCATCTATATTTCTCATATTTTTCCCACTGAACTCCTATTTCTTTTAGTCTCACATCCTCATCTCACATCTCCTGTCTCGCCCTTTCATTTCACCCTGTGTCATTACCACTCTTTGATGTCTATCAAAGTCAGAATAATGAGAGGTAATATTTCCAGTGCATATACTCGCCCAGGACACCCTGCCATTCCTGTTGCCTCGTTGGTAATGAGTCAGCATCTGGATTTCTGGGGTCACAACCACCATGTTGGCTTTGGAGGTAATGCCAATGATTTTAAAAATCTTGAACAATCCTACTAGTAAAACATTTAAACAGATTGTAAATATTTTTGTTTTGTTAAAGACACACACTATTCTCTTGGTGAAACTGCAGATTGATTCTAATTGTGCAGAACACTTTTATTAATTGATATTGTTACTCTTAATAGTTTTTATAATTGCAAGAAAAGGAAAGTGTTCTGGTAGGATCAGTGGATCCAACCTAAAATCTGACTCACACTCTCATTTTACTTCAAACTGTTCTCCTTTCCCTCATTTTCTGTTCTACCCCCAACCCTCACAGTATTCATCCACTCTGCTTCACTCCACTCCTTCTCAGCTTCACCCTTCATGTCCTCGATTGCCTCCTCTCTCCATCTCATTCACTTATCCTAAACCTTTTATCCCTTGCTGCTGGGCCTTCTCCTCCTGCCCTTCTTGCTGTGCACTTCATTGAAAAATTAGAACATAGATGAATTTCTTGACGGGTTTTGTCACCTTGGTGCAGAGACGAGGCTAATGAGAGGCAATTACCAAGATGCAGAACTCACTAATGGACTTTTACCATTGTTCGTCTCTGGCTGATCTTGCTGCACTCCTCCTTCAGCATACAGGGGAGTGAGAATGGGAGCACAGTAAGGGTAAATTAACTTCTGAGTGTCTCAAACTACAATGTCAAGTGCTTTCTCCAGAAGCTGCCATTGCAACTTTAGAAAAAACAAGTGTATTAATCTAAAATTTAAGTAAATTTGAAGAAACTGTAGCAGTGATTTTCCTCCCCAACCAGTAAGCTATTTTATTTACATATTATATAAACTACACATATTGACTAGAAACAACCACGGTTCTCGAACCACTTCTTGAACTCTTCATTTCTCTATTTAAAAGTAGTTTCATTCATTCATGAATTTAGCTGCTTTATAAGAAAATACTTACTGACAACATCCACCACGTTGTATGATAAATATTTATATAAATACAGTGGTACAACAGCAGCTGTGTGATACAGTGTGAATGTGGGTGCACAAGTGCTGTGAGCATAAGCTGAGCAACAACTACAGACATCATACTGTTACACAGGCCATGCTGCAGCACCAATAAAGAGAAATTGTGGTAAAAGTGGCCCATTAATGCTTTAAAAAACAACGGTCTGAAGTGCTACATCAGTAATTACAGTAATTATTACAGCATTGGAATGTGTTGCAAAATCTGATTAATTAACTCAAGCTCAATTCCATGTGGTTGAAACAGAAACATAGGGGAAAAAGCAATTGCAAATGCATCATATTAAAGAAATTTTGAATGGTTAGTGGATGTAGGAACATTAAAAGCATTTCAACTGATGCACTACACCACGATTACTATTCGCCTTATTCCTGGGGCTTATCCCGCAAAATGATAAGTCACAGTAATCTAGCTACGACTTGCTTATTCTTCCATGGAACAGCCCCCTGTGGTGCTTCTTTTAAATCTACTTCACCATCACTTTTATTTGATTTTATTACGCATTTCATAACAGCTGAGGTGGATAGCAAACTTGAAAATAGCCAAGTTGGAATTGTCATTGTCACGGCCCTGTCTTCTTCAAAGGACTGACAACTATTGAAAGCCAAGTCATAAATGGCAGTTAGTAGGGCACTCATTGCCAGCCCATGTGTGGTAGCCCATTGTGGTGGTAGATTAAAAAGTATACATAGTTGTATAAAGCTTTATATAAAGTATTAAAGTATAAAACTAGGCTTTCAGTAGACAATACAATACAGTACAACACAATACAACACAATACAAGAAGGACACAAGAGATTATTTCAGATGTTGGAAAATCAGTGTAGTGATTGTCCAAAACCTTGTTAGTTTTTCTGTTTTCAATGCAGTTCAAAGTGCAAGGTAGTCTGTGCCATGGATTGTAAAATAAGTGGCAATGTTGAGGTGGTAAATATCACATATACCACCTCACATATTCAATGAGGTCAGGTAGAAGCCAGGAGTAATAATTGGAAGTGGTTAATAACTTTCTTTGTACACAAATGGATATGCATGCCTGCATGCAGCATTAGGTCAGTGGTCCTGTTTCTAAAGAGCACCTTCACACTCTACAATGCTACTGGGAAAATTTGTAGACTAATGAAATCAAGGTATAGCAGTCTTAACCTGTCATGGCAGTTGCATTACAACACACATTGAGAGGCTGGTTATGAAATAATGCCCCCACACCCTTCACTGTCGTGTTTCAATTATAAAACCATGTGGATCCATATCGATGGAGGAAAGGACATTCTTTTTTCCATTCACTCTCACACACAAAGCACAGGGCTAGCTTTGAAAGAACCACAATAACTTCCATCACTCTCTGTCAGGGGTATTGACTGGCAAACTTCTCAAAGGGATCGCCATGAAAAATGGATGGCTGTGTTGTTCTTCACAGCCCGTCTTGGCATTGTTATACTAGGTGCATTAAGTGAGTCAACAGGCAGTGGTGAATCACTCATGCACAAACTGTTTCTAACTGCAACCTCGCTCCACAGAGGAAAATTTATCAGGAGAAGAATGATGTTGAACATTGATCCTGTGCTGTGCCTCCAGTCTGGCCTCTCGTTGTGACAGGATATGACAGCATAATGTAGGACCAAAGCCCGTGACAGAGCAGGGAGCTTATATCATAAATCAAATTCAAATAGTGGTTGAGGGGCTTGGTGAAAGTCACAGGATTAAGAAGGGTGGGAAAGACTGTTTAGATTAGACTACTAGTGAACATCTTTTTTAAATGATAAAAACAAACAGTGGACATTGATGTACAATAGTATTTTACACACAAGTGGAAAAGAAAATCATATAATAAACTCCAAAAATCAGATAGTTGCTGTACCTCTGGTGTAAGCAGCAGAGCTATTGTACTCAAATGTAGTTTAAATCCAGTCTTAAGATGCACTTTATCATTTTACACTTGACTCTGTCATGTAGGATTTGTGACACAGTCCTCAGCAATAAATTGACAGAAAAAGAAGATTTTTCAGAATCTGTGTATGCTCATCTCATTGTTACTTGCTTTGAGTGTGGGTATATTAAGAACATGTCATCATGTTTGCTTTTTCACTTCTACACAACTGATAAACAGATCTCTTACCCATAAAGTGAACAGCCCCTCTGTTCTGCTACTGTGGGAATGTTACTGCTGTATGCTGTATATCATGTTAAATGAAAGCTAAAGTTCAATAAATTCTTAATACATATAATTAAAATATAAATAGGAATAATTAACAAAGGCCCTGCGATAGACTGGTGACCTGTCCAGCACACCCGTGTACCCTATAGGGACTAAGTGGTTCAGAAAATGGATGGCAAATTAACAAAAATATAGAATGTTCAGACAATACTAAACTGTGAATGTTGACTATGTTTAGTTGTTATGTTTATGTTAAATTACTGTACTCTATCAGCAATGTTACAATACCCTGAGGTGTATGTTGAAATATTAAACAGCCCATGAACTAGTGCAAAGATGAGTATTTGTTATGATTATTGTGTTTCCTGTAGTGCTGTCAATCGATTAACCACAGTCAGGAGCTGTGAGTAACAGTATTAATGTTGATAGCCCTAATTTCCCATCATGCTACTTGCATTTTCCATACGACTTCTGCAGTTCTCATGACACAGAGGTGTAATAAGCGTAAACAGTGTCATATCAACAGTGGATTAAATCACTGCAGTGTAAAAGGTGTAATTCTCTCTTCGGTTCACTTCAAATCTACACATTTTACTGTCTTTCTATTGTTTGCTAAGAAATTTGACATTTGGTACATACTCTAAATTAATAATTTCATAATTGTATCAATGTGTCATCATGTGGTCAAAAATGATTAGTTATGCTGCTTTAAGTAATAAAACTATTTTAAAGTATTTTGACTGTATAAGAAAGAAAAAACAATAAGGATGCGCAAATAAAGACATCAGATCATACCAGCATGAACCAGCAATATCAAATATGTGATACATAAGGTGGAGGAGAGACATTGATTTGTTGTCAACCACTATGGTGGTTCACAGACTATAAACACCCTCAAGCAAATGTACTTACAATTACTCTAACAATCCTTCCAAGATAAATGAATGGTGTATGGATACATACATGTGTGTGGAAAAAAATCAAGTTGGTGGTGAACTGTTAATATAATACTATCTAACCCAGTTGGACTTGGCCTTTACTTTGCTTTGGACTTTACTAACTCAATGAGCTGCTCATCAAATTGTTTGACTGATTATCTTCTTCTCAGAATAAAGCTGATAATACAGAGTGCATGCCGCTTAATAAGACAGACACATCCAAAAGATGAGGTCTTTGTTCATTTCCTCTGAAGACCATCAAAGACCTGCTGATGTCCAACTGTGCTTAACAGCAGGACACGTTAATTAATCAACTTCTAACACTTATTAATGATAAAATGGCAGGAGAACACAGTTGTGGACATCATTATTTTACATCACAGTTGTGATTATCTAACATCATATGAAATGGAATACATGATAGTGCAGCAGTTGAATTTGTGACAGGTTATTATTTTTACAATGTGGATTGTATGAGGCTTACATGTTACATTGGGAAGCCTCTAAAAATATTGTACCAAAGACCTGCATCCAATGGTGTATTATCCATCAGTGTACACTACCATTGAAAACTCACATAGACAAGACACTGTTTTTAAAACAAATGAAGATTTTCTAACAGCGTGTTGGCTAACGCAAGTTTATCAATTTAAAAAGGATAACTGATCATTAGAAAACCCTTTTACAATAATGGCGACACAGCTGACGATGTGTGATCAAGCATCTAAATACACAGTAGCCTTTTTAATGCTCCTACGTTATTTACTACATCACTTCCTGCTTTGCTGGTATGTAATTATCCCATCAGCAAGAAACAATCAATTATATCATTGCGTGTGTGTGTGTGTGTGTGTGTGTGTGTGTGTGTGTGTGTGTGTGTGTTTGCCAGGTGTTTTGCCACCTTGACAAGAAGATTTTCTGTCATGACAGCCATGTTCAGCCAGCAGAAGCTAATATCTGAGAGCTGACCTTTAGCATGGGGCAGTGGTGATGACAGCCATAAGAGTATTTTTAAACCACAATCTTGCTTTTTATAGGGAATGTAGACAGTATGTGTTTTAAAAGGCTATGTTAAAGAACATAAAGAAAACCTCACAGGAGATGTGCCTATGGCACTTCCTGCAAAACTGATGTTAACAGTGTGCCTTTCAGGGTGCAGACAGCCCCCGCTTGTGAATATTAGGGAAATGGGAGAGGGATGATGGGGTGGTGGCTGGCATGAGGCTCTGCAGGCCATGTATTAGGTCTGAGCTTTAATCTTAATGTGGGGCAACAAGCAGAGCCCAAGGCTTTCTTTCTCTCTGTCCCCCTCTGTCATCCAGACTGTATCTCATGCCACTCATTGCTTAACCATTTTCATAATTACAGGCTCTCCCAGTGTGTGGCTGGCATCTAATGGGGGGATGAGTTAATGTGTGTGACGTTCAATGATTCTTTTTTTATAGCACACAAATTGAAAAGAGTTCTGCCACCCACCAGCGTGCGCAGTCAAGCACACCGGCATGTAAGCATGTGCCCATGTACCTCACGCAAACTTACAAATACTTGCATCATATGAGCAACAGTGCACAGTTGGTCATACTGCTGTGAAAAGTGGTTTTGTTTCAGTTTTGATGTATAATTTTAACTTGCTCCACTCTAACCTAAAATTATGACAATAATAGTCAGGGAAGCTTGAAGTACCTTCAGTATTGTTTTGAACATTGTGATTACAAAATAAACCAATAGGCTAATGATGTCAAAACTACAGTTAAATACATGTGATATAAATATTTCACTGTACAGTTAAGGATGAGACAAACAATTACGAATGTCAACCTCAAAGTAGCTCTATGAAAAAAATCCAAGTCACCAAAAAAGACACATAATTGTACACTATGTGTTGTTGGGACCACACACCATGTGTCTGGACTGAACAAAGGATTGTAAACTGTGTGAAACTGCTAACAGCACCACCCCAATGAAATCACGCCTAGTATAAGGCAGACAGATCCACTTTATGACCTCCTCTTCTCTCTCGCACACCTCTCCAAGTCAGCCTGACCTCCTCGGTCAGCCACAATACCCACACATGATTTAAAGTTAGTGTGCCTTGTTGAAACAGCTTTGATTGTTGATCAGTGTTGAATCAGTTAAATAAAGTTTGTCGTAGTTTAAGTGGTCGTCATCTGTAATTGTTTGTGTACAGTAGTGCAACATCAGCTGAGTAGAGACGGCTGGTGCCGAGCTCACTCCTTCAATTAGACTGATTTGTTTAATTTGGTTATTGGTTATTGAATTATTATAGAATTATTATTATCAATTATCATGAATGAATTTATTATTTTAGGTAATAGCTAATAATAAGATATATAGTTAGCATAATTCCAACATAATTGGTGCCCTTTGTTTGGCGTATGTTCTCCAGCATAATTAGTGTTTGTGTGATGCCTATGTCCCCAACAATAATAATCAAATAATAATCAAAGTTGTGGTTCACCTGATTCCTGGCCACATGTCAAAGTGGACAACACACTGTACCTCAAAGAGTCTGCCTGTCCACAAAGAATTTTCCCCAAGGAATTAATAAAGTATCAGTTATAATATTAAGCAAAGCACCTTTTTAAGATAAGTTAATATCTTTACTGAAAATGGTTAATTTCAACAATACGTTCAAATTCAAATCTTGAAAGACTCTTTAAATCCTTAAAGAGAGATTTCAGTAATCTTTACGGTAAGCCACATGTGCAACCTGCAGTATGTTACATTTTAAGTATAAGCTTTATGAATGTAAAGCCATTCCTTTGGCTCCTGACAACTAAATCACATTTATTTCACATTCTTTTTGACATTACTGATACCTGGACTTTTCCTCCAAATCTTTTGCCTTGTAGAAATATTTAGAAGTAATAAATATTTAAGACTATATGTAGAGATCTAAAAATAAAGAAAAACTCCAATTCATACCAAACAAAGCCTGTAAAATAACAAACTTCCACAGAACGTTCTCACATGGGGACAAGGTCTGCCTGTATGATTGTCTGATTTTATTAAATTTTTTTTATTTTCAGTTCTACAGTATGTCTATATTAGTATT
>OMLM01021231.1:48380-72114 GCA_900302695.1 Helostoma temminkii | reverse complement strand
GACACACTTCAAAATCACCCTTTTCTGGAGGTGAGTCCAGACACCAAATTATAACTGGTTAAATGGTGCGTTTCATGGAACCTTTAACAAATTTGTAAGAGACTTTTGCTGTGCTACAAAGTTAATGATAAAGATTAAGCGGATCCCAGTTTCATTATGTGGGTCTTAGCAATTGGGAATTGAACTGTAATTGTAAGTTTAATCAAGCCAAGCTTTTTTTTTTTAATTGTGAATCATGTCATAAAATTTTGTGTCAGAAAGCCATGAGGTGTCCCAGATGCAGCCTTATTGTCCATTATATTATGAAACAGTATGAGACTAAAGAATCAGGTGTGGTCTCTGACACTAATTTTTTTTAGGGTCTATTATAACACTTACAGAATATGAATTTTGTTTGGAGAGAGCCAGGCTTGCTAACTAGTCCTTTAAGACTTCACTTTGAAAAGTAATAATAATTACTTGGAGACCAGGGAATATTTGCTTTTACCTTAACATAGAGATTCTTAGTTATGATGTAACTTTCACTCTGATATTGAAGAACGAGAGCAGAATCTCCTTAGAAACCCTCTTCCAGTATTCCAAAACCTAAAAAAGCCTCTCGTCAGCCAGATTCAAAAATAAATTGTACAATATTAAAAAGAACAGAGAGAAACAAGTATAATCACCAGAAAAGAACACACTACATAAAGTAAAACATCTAACATTCAAATAGTCATAGAACAAAATCAGCTAGCACGAAAAAGGAAGAGTGAAGGAATTTGCAAGGCTCATTTGTCATTTTTTTTTTGTTTTTTCCAGGAGTACTGGTGACTCCAGCTATGATTCATCACTTTCACAGAAGCTGAGTTAATTTGAACTTATGGTAGCAGTGTCTAAACTCTAACGATGTCAAACTCTTGATCTCTCCCTTTGTGAATAAAGTTGACATCATGTTTGACCAGGCAGTCTGTCAGGGACATGGCAGGCCAGAGAAAAGACAAGAACAGAGGAAAAGAAGGGAAGGTGATTAAAAGGCTGCAGTTTCAAAGAGCATGCTTCTTTTCTTTTTTTTATGCAGAGACGCCGTTCTGGTTATCTGGCAAAGCAGAGAGTGTACAACAGGATTATGGCCAATAGCTAATGAGCTATTTAGTGCTGGCAACTCTGCCAAGAGAGATTGTCCGCTTAGTTTGTAGATTCATTTTGTGCAAATATATTTCAAAGTACAGGACACACACTCCCTGCAATCTAAAATAGCTCTAGGATTTGACATGTAATGTGAGGTAGCTGATAAGGGCTGTACCAACATGTCTTTGAATTCTACATTACTGCACATGTGACAGATGGATTTGTGAGCTAAGATACGCCAAGTATCATAACGTTCCTGATCTGATGTAAATTTTTTATGTTCACAACATGAACGGAACAACCGCAGTGTTGCCATGTTTTATATGGTTTACACATTTATGTCATCATAACAGCAGCAGTAGTAACCAGAGGGGTCCAGCAAAGTGAGTGCACAGCTCAGCTCCATTTGCTCTGTTTCCCCAGGCATTACAGACATGATCAGAAGAAAGTGTGTTAAATCTATACATTCCCCTTCTCAGGCGTTGTTCTCTTGTAATGGTTTGTGTTGTTTTGTGTGTGTTGTGCTAAACACACAATATGTATTTTAGATTGGTTTTGTATTGGAAAGTAATGCACCAGCTTATTATTACCCTTAGATTCTACTAACCACACTTCTGTCCTCGGGCTTCTCATACTGAGTGTGATTTTAGAGTTGTTTAACAATTTTCCAAAAAGATAATTACTGTTCTTTATTGCATTTCCTTACACACGTGTTGCAGAATTTGGCTTTTTGTGTAAATACTACACGCCAAGCAAATACAACACAACACAGTTGCTTCATACAAAACACTGCTGTCTCTAATACTAATACTACTACGTAATACATAGCTTTGCCACATTAAAACTTAAATATCTAATAAAATAATTAATCTTTATCTTTAAGCAGCACAAAGTGTTTTGTTGATAACGTTGTTCCCTTTCTTCATTCACCATTAAGTGCGACCACCGGAGGAGAGGTCAATGGTGCATTTACTGACAGCAATGGACAAATAAAACTTCTTGCTTGGGAGGAACATAAAAATATTTTGCGTACAAAAGGGGGCCCAGTAGAAAACGTTTGGGAACTACTGCACTTTAAAATTATCCCAGGTGAGCTGAGCCTTGCCAAAAGCTGACAACACTGATGGCTTAATTGAGACATCACTCTGTGGCCTTCCTGACCAAAGATAATCTCCCTGTCAAACCATCTGATTTCATTATCTAGTGTTACTGTAGGAGGGACACATAGACCCTCACCTTGGTCTCAGCAGACACAAGGCAGGAAGCCACCACCATCGTTAGTGTACTTTATTCTTTCTTTCTGTTTCCACCTGATCTTGAAGTTGTAGGTAGCACGAGAAATACAATATGATGTCAGAAAGCTGAGAGAAAAAGAGAGCTAGGATGAAGCTGCAACAAAGGAAATAGCTTGTTGTACATGCTTTTTGTGTGCTACTGGGAAAGCAGACCCTTAGATGAAAAGGGTACATTTTGCTCTCTGTCAGTCATTTGCCTCTCTTTACCTCATGCTCATTACCACAGTGCCTTTTATGAGCAACACATATGAATTTAGCTTCATTTCTGTCCACTTTTTATATTCATAACCCTTTTCTAGCTCCTTCTCTGTGGCTGACGATGACAGAAGCACAGACGCCCAGCAACCTTCTGCAGACCCATGATGCTTCCTTGTTGCTTTCTGATCACAAGGGATGAACAGCAATCATCTGAAAGGAACAAAACTTAAATGTTCACAGTCTGTACTGATAGCTGCTACAGACAGCATATAAGAGACCTACTGTATTGTATTGTGTAAATTGAATTTGATTAGGATACACTTTGACAGCTTTCTTGGGAAACTAGGACAAATTTCTAAGGATCTGGTAAGTGCAATGAAATATTTGTGTGTCATACTGGAATTTATTCTATGGTAATGAATATATTCATATACATGACTTTTGATGCAGTTAATTTCTAAACAAAATTTGCAAAAATCTGACAAAATATACTGGCATCAATATGAACAAATAATTGTTTTATAATAGTATAAGCTAAATTCTAACATGTTGGCAATATGTCGATAATGATCATGCTAACATATTGATATTTGCACAAAATTGTATTACTATCCATACACTAGCTGTTGAGATGTAGCAGTCTGGACCAAAGTGGCAGACCAACAGCAGATAGTCTGTATAGATGATAAAAATACTGCATCATATCTGTGGAAGGCTAATATGAGGTATGTTTGCAGATGTTTTGATAACATGTATTGATCATAAATGTTTTATGTTAAAACTTCTGAATTAGATTGCTGCAAATAATATTGTTAAATATCTAGATTAAGATTATAATCAATTGTACCATGAGGTTTTTAGCACTCATGTAAGCACGGGCAGAAAAATAATAAATGAAACACAAGGCCAAATAATGTTGTAACTGTAACAGGGGAAGTGCTGCACTAGTCCTATTACTGTGCTATTAAAGTCTTTCTTGCCTCTACTTCCAAGAGAATCTCTTAAATAATAGAGTACAGCAGAAACAGTGAGCCTAGAGCTGTTTTGGTAAATTGTACTTCAGTGAAACGGCATTAGAGTAACTGTCTTCATCCCTGCTGGGAAATAGAATGAGCTCTAATATACATTTCTGTCTGAATGGCATTAACCATGTGATGCTGAAGTTCAGTAATGTTCAGATGTGCAGACAGAGTGCGGGATTGAAAAAAATGAGGGAATTTTATTATATGTTTTTAACTGCATCATAATGTTATACTCACCAACCCCCATACATCACAGTTGCACTTGTACTTACACCAGCCCTCTCTCCTAGAGATTACCTTTCACTGAACGAATGAAGCTGCACATATATTAACAACAGCAGATGCACATGAGGGTGGCTAAGGTGTGTGGTGAGTGAGTACATGACTGTTACACCACAGACCAGCATCAAAACTCCTTCTGAGGTTTGTACAACAAAACCACTTTGGCAACGGTTAGGTAAAGCAACACTGCTATATGTTATATTTTGGAATAACAGAATAAAAAAATGGGGAAAAAAGTTGTCTAAAAACACTTTTTCACGCATTTTCCATATTTTCTAAATTCCAATGAGGATGTACAGAGGAAGTACATTCAGTAACTAAGTTTAGACATCAGTGTTGGCACAGCATTCATAAATGTACAGTGGGTCTACAGAGTCATTGGGCAATTTTGGTGCACTTTAGCTATTTTAAGATTTTTTTTTTAAACCTTGTATGTATACCTGTAGCTATATACTGTTTGGCCAGGGATTCTTCTTGATGTTTATAAGTGGATGTAGAGGTCTAGTTACATATGGAGGTTGGCCACAATCCCATCATAAAGGAATCTGAGCAACACTACAGTGGATTTATAGACATAGTCCAGGATCCAAGACCAGTAAAATTAGGCCCACTCAACATTATGGTAAATCATATTTATCAAGAGTCCAATAGGCTAGTAAGTACTGTACACCTAATCCTGCTAAAAGATTGGTGCCCTGTGAATACTTAGAGAGTGGGCATTTGCAAATAGGTGCATGACAAGTTAAAACTAACAACAAAGCACATTCTGGCATTTTTTAGCTGGTCTCTTGTGTGAGACTTGATCTATACTCTAATGCTGGTCACCACCTTCTTTTCTGTGTGGTTCCTTATTTGGTGTTCCGCTAAATTTCACTTTTTTAATAGTTTGATGCTTAAATACATACCTACATTCTCATTCACATGGTCTTCAATCTCCCAGCCATATCACTAAAGTGCTGCCATACAACTGATGTACAGGCTAGCTGTAATCTTCTCTATTCTCCTTCTCAACTGAAGGATCTCTTATTCATTCCATTTTGGAAAATCACATGCTTTTCAGCAAAACATAACAGCTAGCATCAGTGCATCTTGCTTGCCAAAATATTCTTTCAAATTACCCACACATAGTTAAGTTACATCATGTTTAACTAGGCTTAAATTGACACTATTATTTTGTGAGATGGCTTACACTGGTGTTGAAACTTCACAATAAGTTGTCCCATCTGCCAACAGTCTTCGGAGCTTTGCAAGCAACATTACATCTAAAATGTACAATTTTCAAATGCAACTGAAAAGAACTGAGATCATCTTTGAAATGCACAGCACAAACATAACGGCACTGGCCAGTTGTTCAAAGAACTAAGATTGCCTGTATTTACATTGTCTTGTTGCTGTGTGAATAATTACTTTCTCTTTAGAAAGACTGTCAAAAGATGCTTTAAGAAAAGACATTTTAACATTCATTCGACATTTAAGACATTTTCCTGAATGATAACCCAGCACAGTACACCATGTTCTCATTTGGCAACTTGATACCCTGGGAAGCAATATAATAGATAAAACAAGGGTGGAATTAGAGTCAAAGTAACACAAGACCAGTTAATTTAGAGAGGAACTTAGATAATGTGTCCACCATTACTATCTTTAAGTCTAAGTTAGTCATGCCTAACACTACCACATCCAATCAGACGACTGATGTGTGACATCTTTTAATAAATGCAGAAATATGACAATTTAAATTTCACAAGACCTGATTTGTAAGATGGAAGCCAGAGAATAGTCCAGGCTGCAGCGATTATATACTTTATTAGTGCTTAATTATCTCTCGACCAACAGCTGCAGACATAAATCTTTTGAACTGCTCCAAAGCAGTTTTCAAAAAGTTTCTTGGAGCTGCCTAAACCTAACCACAAACAGGACTTTGGGGTATTCATTGTTTTTAAAGTCATGTCTATGCATCACAGTCACATAGTGGATGCTAAGCATGAGTATGACACAATGCAAGTTACAGCATATGACAGTTGCTCAATTTCTTTAATGTAAAATGACTCCACTAGGTGTGATAGGAGAAGACACAGTTGTTTTGTAGCGATACAAAATGGCTGTTGATTTAGAAAGAGAAGTGCGAGGCAAACCTAAGGGCTTCTCACCAAAGTGTTTGTAATGACATAGTTTATTCAGATAACAATCCAATGCAAATTTAGTGAACTAAATTCATTGTTTTATGTTTTGAAAGTGAGCAAATAAAAAACAGGACATTCTGATTATATTAATCACAATTATATAAGTATATTATAAGTTATCAGGACTTTGTAACTTTTGTATAAGTAATAAGACACAAGCTTATTTTGATGGGACAATTTAATTTTTACTTTCATTGTAGAGAAATTAAGTTGCTAAGGCAACTTGTAAGTTTTATTTTTGCATGCAAAAATAAATAGCAGTTTAACACTGCAGTAATTGTCTGGATCCAAGTCCACCATGTCAAAATTGGTGTGCTCTATATGTATATACTTATCACACACACATACATTCACTCTTAGAGTGTTTTACTAGCAGGGTCACAGGAGAAGTGAACGACTAACAAAGCCCTGGCTTTGTGGTCTATTACTTTTACAGCTCTCATAACCCTTACAACACTAAGCCATCAATGCATGTTAGGAATGATGGCTAAAGTTCTGAATGTACATCAAAAATGACCTCCCCTGTGATATCATAACCCCTGCACCATAAAGTTTATGATCAGGGTCATGTTTAACGATAACATTGCAAAGGAATGGGGTGAACACAGATTTAAATAAATTAAGACAAGATCTGTGTTGGAGCGTGGCTGTGTTCTGAGAGCAATCTGCTGGAGCCAGTGCTGCAGCTTGACAGTAACTGGTGGAATTTTTTGATCTCCACTATGAGGGTGATACGGCACTAGTTGCCAAATTGGTTCCCTCGCATGGCTGCAACTTGCCAAATGTAGTCAATGGCTGACGGCAATCCTCTAAACACCCGCTCAGAGACCAATTCCTAGTTATGTTTTGGTTCCTGTTGTTCCAGCATAGATTACCCTACACCAACTCACAGCTCATTGTTCATCATAAACATGAATTCTGTGGTGCCATTCAAAGGGTGTAAGTACTTTGGGCTGGTGCAGCTGGTTGATAGATATATTCCAAAAAGAGATAAAGTGTAACAGCTACAACCCTGCATTGGTGCATATTTAAAAGTACATGGTTAATCAGATTCTGCAACTTCTAAATTCAGAAGGTTCAGTATTTGGTGAACCTGATGTGAATTGCTGAAATTTTAATTATAATGTGGGAAATTACCCCCCTCACCACCACCACCACCACTAACATGCATTAACCTGACATAAGAGAAGCATTCAGGCCTGACCTCCACCGGCCAGCCCTCTAACCCACAGGCTAATTATAAACCTCATTATGTTCTCTCAGTCCTGTTCCCTCATCACATTAAATCTGCTATGTGGTTGGAAAGACTGAAGAATGATGTCAAGAACAGAGACATACCACGTCTACGCATAAAGTCCATACTTTTAATAGACTTTGAACTATCTCTGCTTTTATAGTTTAATCTTTGGGTTGTAGTTACTGAGACAGTTATCATTCATAGTTTTTCATTGTGATGCTTCAAAGACAGATGGTCACACAGCCATTCATCCAGTATCTGGATACAGTTGTATTAAGGTCACATGGCAGAAAATGGCTAGAAAGTACAAATGACACAGTCAGCTGAGAAGCACAGATATTGATTCAAGAAGGCAAGGAAAAAAAGTAGCACAAAGCCTTCAAACATCAATAATACCTCCCTCTTTTTAAGTACTGTAATCCATTATATGTAAACAGTGAGTTCATCCAAATAAAAAAAATATTTTTTTCCCACTTTATTGTTGTGATATCCAAACAAGTGCCAAGACTGTAATATAAAGGAGGTGAACTGAATTACTCTATATCTACGTATTCCACAAACCCTTGGATAAAAATCTTTTGTTATTTAATATGAATTGACTGTAATACTATTTAGATGAAATCACTGAGAACTCATCATCCTGGTAATCATCCTGTATACAGCAAATCTTTGTATGCATGTACACAGACGGCAGCACTACAAGAAACCATATAATCAAAGATAAAGTAACATTTCAATGACTTAGGGTGTCAGGATAACTCATCCTTAATAGATCAGTTCACAGTTAGAAGGACCTGAGGTTGAACACACCTACAAAATTGGTCCTTTTTTGCCTGTGCATTGTTTAATACATAAGTGGTTGTGAGATGCACTTAAAAAGACACATTAGAATAAATGTAAACTATTTTTTGTAGGTGTGATTACCTGCATACTGTATGTGTGATGGCTATCTTGTTTCTCATCCTTGCTGTACTAAGATACACTGCATCCTCCCACAACCATCACTAGCATCAGGAAGAGACAGATGTACAGTATATTAATGGTGCTTTTTGACTCATAGTGTATAGGGCTGTTATTGATGGACGTAAAACAGAAGAGCTTTAATATTTCCTCAAGATATATAACATATATAAATTTTAATGTGCACAGCTTGTGGGTTGATTGCAGTGGATTGTTCTCTGTGGCTACTGATTAGAGTCACTTTTATGTGCTGCTTCAGATAGTCTGGTGGGAATTCATATCCTGTCTCAGGCAACTGGTTGTTATGCTTGGTGACATTTTCAAAAAATAAATTTCAGTTTGGCCCTGTCCTGGCTTTTCCCACGCTCATTTGTAACCACACATTCACAATTTTGGAGGATCTAGTCCATTTGGTACAATGGTCACCGTGGTCTCAAATTACTGTATAGTACACTGTGCTGTACAAATGTAATGGTTCAATTGGTGAATGATTCACAAGCTCCACTAGGACTATGTACAAAGAACAAGCCTAGACTACAATCAATTCTTTAATTTTGCATGTTTATTGAGCATTTTTCTGACTAAAAAGTCTCTTCCTGTTCACAAAGGCAGTCATGTAAAAAAGCTAATAAATTGTAACCAGAATGATAACCCACTTAATGGTTTCTGACTGTTTCTAATTATGTCTGTCAATGTCTTTGATAGAAAACTATTTATCTACTGTAATCGTAAGCAATTTGTACTTGTAATTACTGTCACTAGTTAATTCTATTGTAAGTTAACATAATAAGAGTGTCAATCCATCTCAGGCTGTCAGTGAAATGCCAAAGCATAATAAAAATTGTCCTCAGGAATTTTACTTATAAGGTTGAAGATGTTTTCACTTGTCTTCCTCTTCCTCAAGCACTGAGTTGAAATAACCTTTGTCCCTCTTAATAGTTTATTGAAGGTGTGGTTGATGATGCCTGCCTTGTTTTTGTCCTATATATTTCCTGGTGATGCAGAATCCTGTTTCCATGTCATAGATAAAGTGGTGTTACAGTCCCTCTACATCCGAACTGCATGTCGGTCCAGGTCAGCTCCTGCATATGCAGTTTTTATCCACTTTAATGCATCTTTTAAACCACCAAGTTTATCTGTCTGAATTGTGCTAAGCTGAAAATGATTGTTTGGTAGCACAAATGTCAAATTTGTGTTAATTTGCTCTTCCTCTGCTGTTGTTTTATCCTGTTATCCTTTAGGGGAACCAGGTGTTACAAGATTTTTTAAACTCCAACACCATGGTCTGCACAATTCCTTTTGTATTTCTCAGAAACATATGGGATGACAGTGGGGCTCTGTTTTGTGCTTTAATGAGATTTTTTACTGGTCTGGTGTCTGTTTGTGTAGCAAGTGTAACTAATCGGGTTAACAACAGGCTTTGAGAGTCTGTTTTCTGTGCTTCTGTTCTTTGACTCTGGCCTTTGTGTTTGATCATGTTTTCATGGTGTAAATCAAATGCAAGATTAGATCTATGTGTGTCAACAGAACTGAAAAAGCCATTTGGATAAATGGTGACATATACAGAATAGATCAGTACTTTGTTTTACCTGTGATGTTGTGGCAGAAGATAAAACAAAAAAGACAGATATCTGAGAGACTTTTTTTGGCGGAATTGCCAGCAAACGTCAAAGTGACAACAAAAGACCAAGAAATCTTAGTCTGCACACTGAATTAATGAAGTGGAGGACATATAATGTGCAGCATTAACAAATCGCACACTCAAGTTCAATACCAGAGACACATGCACACATAGGTTTACAGTCAGAAAAGCACTAGTTTAAAAAAACTAGTTTTGTTTAGAGATTAATAAACACATTGGGCCCCTTTTTTTCTGCAGGTGCAATGCCACCTTTTGTGCAAACACACAGCTAGTAGTCCTGGCATCAGGGGCAGACCACAGAGAGCCAGGCCAGAAATCTAGTCCTCCCCAGTGTTTTTATTTCAAATTCATTGTGGTGGTACAGAGGACAAATTCCAAAAAACTTTGTTAAATTACTTACAAACCTAACTGTATATGTCATCTCATCTACAGCCTGTGATGCCCCTTTTTGACCAACAAGAACTTAATGCTAGCTCCAGGCTAGTGCTTAAGAGCAATATTCCAATATATTACAGCTAGTTATTTATCCCCACAAAGTCAGGGTTTAAGTTATTAACTGATACTCATGAGTAAGGAAAAGATTACTCACAGATTCCAAGTTTTTGGGGTCTGAAATCCTGCAAAGTAATGCAGCTGCTTTCACAGTGAGCATTGAGCAATGAGTCTTTTTGAACTTTGGACAGCAGATGTTTTCAGGAAAATAGGGCCCATTCTGTGTTAAATGTTAACTCTTTCTCTATTAAGCCAGTAAATAGACCTTTTACTGTTATTTGGAGCCTTTTTCTATGAAAGATGTTATGTGCAACATTTCCATACAAAAAATACGACCCTGTCAGAATTGTATGCATTTAACTGCCAGCCATATTTATTTATGTCTGCATGACCTGTGAATGTAATTTTGTTAGATTTTTTTCTTTCTCAATCAAGTGTGACATTGTGAAAAGCTGAGCTCTGCTGTGTTCCAAGGATCTTCTGAGCTTTGACTCAGAAGTTGGAATGTAGTAATTCATAGAAAGCACAGCAGTAAATAGAAACTCATAAAAAAAAGGAAAAAAACACAATTAAATGTATTTTCTTTGCTAAGGAGAGCTTTAATTTGCATATGTGGGCATGCCCTTGGCTAACCTATCCATACAATCTTTCTTTGATATAAATTATTGTATTTTGTGCAAGTTGTAAGTTACATTGGAATGAAGTTTGTTATTACCAGGAAATATAAAGTATCTCTTTCTAGATTAATGTTGTGTAACACAACACAGCACCGACAGTAGATGTTTTCATGGGTATGTAATAGTTTTTCTGACTTAAGAATATTTGAATTTATATTTTTGCTGCTGTTTAAGATTGTTTTCTATTGAAAACTGTTTCAGAAATAAAATGTGACATCCTATATCTCCCTTTCCATCTATACAAAGTCCTTTCTGATGGTTTGTTTTTAAGTTTGAGAAAGAATAACAGATTGTGTATCAACTTAGAAGAACCTGTAAAATTCCAAGAGTAAAATAGTGCAAAGAGATAATTTAGAAACTCCTTGCTTAAAACATTTAGGCCTGAGATTTTTTATTGCTTCTCTGCCTTTGCCACAACACCAAGACCAAAATATACTAAATAGGCTGGTTATGAACCTTATGTTTTAGTGATTTTTTTTTCCTTTATTGCAAGAAAACAGAGCTTACGATTTCAAAACCAAGCTCTAAAGACCAAAGATTATCCAGCTAATTATATATTATCTGAGCCAACAGGCAGCCATCGGAGGACCGAAAAATGCACACACTCACCCACTAAGCGGGCAATTACAATTACTATCAGTTCCACAGTTTCACTGATGAGGACGATGATAATGGTGTGATCACGTTGACTAACAAAGCATGGAGTAATCAGAACCAACGATTGGACCTGCAGCCACAAGAACAGCGCTAACAAGGCACCACGCTGAGAATCAGACACAATCCAGGTAAATAGGACAGGAAGTGCAATCACATAATATTCTATGTGGACATAATGATGGTTGCAGAAAGACTGAAATGTTATACTTTTGTACGTCAAATAATGTAGTTTTATGAGACAAAAGATGAACTTGATGATTTGTTTGTGTCACCTGATGACAGCACATTCAGAAGGCTGTTGAGTAACTTTTGATGTGACCTGAACATGTAGCCTCACACACAAGGGTTGATCTGCATCACCAAAGAGTAAATAAGAAGAAAAATGTTCACCTTTACAATAACAGTCCATTGAAGCACTCTTGGTGACATTGCTTTTAATTACACTTAAAAAAATCCTGATTTATTGAAAAGAACAAATATCATGGGCCCTCATTATTTCTGTCAAGCCAAATTAGCTACTCATTACTTCTACTACTTAACTAAAATGGAAGTTAATTAAGCTTGTTATTTGAAAACTAGTGGAGAACTGAGATAACTCTAATAGTAAAACAGTAGTGTAGTCTGTAGTGTGCTAGGCAGAGACTCTATTCTAGAAAATGTGAATCACAGTTTATTTATGAAGTCCTCATACAGCTTAGCATAGCGTAACTAGACTAGACTTTTCTATATTGCCTGAAAAATGTATTTTTGTAAATTTACAAGACATGGTACAGCAGGAGCTCAGCCTTCATTTAAAAAAAAATCATGTTGTCAACATGATTTAATACACACAGGTTTGTTAATCTTTTGTTTTTTCAGAAGTTTAATTGAGGTTCACAGATAATATACACATATAATATACACACAAAAAGCTTGTAGAGGTTATTTCCTCTGTAATGTTATAGTTATTTCAGCAAGTCTACTACAGGGTAACCACCTGTCCAGTAGAAAGTCTCATGCCTGTTTTACCCACCATCACTAATGAGTGTGGCTAGGTGTATTCAGATGTGTAAGTAGTTGTACCTAAACCACATGTCTATATTTGTAATGTCACATGGTCATGGAGTACAGTTGTACGTCAAGGTCAGGTCAGCAGAAACACAATTTTCAGAGAGAATTTGGACCAAGTTGCTTTCTAAACAACTAGATCAGCTTGAAATCAGCCTGTCGGATGTTATGTCTGTTAACTAGTTCATGGGCCATCCTAATAAATATATTTGTTACGTTTTTTTCAAAACAAATATTTTTGCTCTGGTATATAATGGTTCTGAATCAAACAAATCATATTTGGGGTAATTATGGGGCAATTATGGTGTAATTATGCAAAATCTGGCTCCAGTATTCCCTCAGGCAGCTTGGCAACAGTCAAAAGTGTGAAAATTCAGTCTGCCCACTGAACGCCATTCTGCTGGCAGAGAATGTGATTTCCTGTCTAATTTCAGATGCAACCTTAGTGGATTTGTTGTGTACCTGACAGAATTTCAGCAGCAAAGCTCTATTTAATCAAGTGACTCACTTCCTTCTGATCACAGCGTCTTGCCTCACTAATCTAGACCTCGTAATTTAATCATTCCCTCCACTCCACTGAGACAGTGGGCAAATGTGACTGTGACCTTCAGTTGGTGATCATAAAAACAACCATCAATAAACAGGGAGATGACCACAAATTGAAATCATGTATTTATTGTACTTATGTTAATCTTATGATAATCTGATAATAGTTTAACATTTGTATACATCCCAATATCCCTAATACAATATACATGCACTATCACCTGCTGACAAAAGTTGAGCTTAGACCTGTGGCTTTAAAATCACATGAAGACATTTGAGAGAATGGTTCTGCAGCACCTGAGGCCCGTGTGTCAGACTACCTGGACCCCTTCAGTTTGTATATCAGGGACACATTGGAGTGGGAGATTTTATTTCCTATTGCACAGAGCAACTCCCACCTGGAGAGGCAGGGCAGCACTGTGAGAGTCATGTTCTTTGACTTCTCAAATGCCTTCAACACCATCCAGCCTCACCTTCTTGCTGCAAAGCTACAGAAAGTAAAGGTTCACAACAACACTGTAGAGTGGATCACAGACTGCCTCATTTGGCGACCAGTTTGTTCACTTAGATGGCTGTGTATCTGAAGTGATGATGAGCAGCACAGGTGCACTTCAAGGAACTGTACTGGCACCATTCCTGTTTACACACTTCTGACTCCACTACAACTCAGCAACCCACCACCTACAAAAGTTCTCTGATGACTCCTCAATTGTTGGCTGCATCAGTAATTATAATGATGAGGAGTACAGACACCTGATAAAGAGCTTAGTTGAGTGTTGCAGCACTGCCTCACTTCTAAATGTTCAACATCAGTCCAAAGTACTGGTGGTGTACTTCAGGGGCAGCAGGAAGACCCCAGTCCCACTCACCATCCTGGGAGAATATGCAGAGACAGGGGAGTCATACAAATATCCAAGGACTTGGACTGGTCAAACAGATGACAAGAAAGGACAGAGCAGACTGTTCTTCCTCAGGAGGCATTGTTGCTTTGATGTGTGGAACAAGCCACTGAAAATGTTCAGTTTATAGTAGCAAGTGCAAGTTGGTGCCATCAAGGCTGGTGAGGGCAACAAGCTGATCAAGAAGAAAACATCTGCAGTATGAAAGTAACTGGACAGTTTGGAGGCCGTGGCAGAGAGAAGAATGGTGGATCCTTTGTGTATGTAATGAACTGAACCTTTATCTTGAGGACTACATTCTTTTCAAAGCATTAAAATACTGTACACAAACATTTCTTAAACCATCTATAATCTATATAATGCAATAGAAATTATATATTAAAAAAAACATGTAAAAGGGTTTGCTTGTACAGTAGTCATGAAAAAGTAGAAACCTCAGTCTGCATTTCATCACCTTTATGAAGCTTTGGTGAGTTTATGTTCACTATTTAGCTGCAACTTTAGAGCCTTAAAACCTAATGTATTGTAGCTTCACTACCTACTGTATAAAAGTGTAAAAAAGAATCAGTATTGGACTTTCATTCATCAGGTGGACAGAAACAGAACTCCAAATTAATGGTTTTCTACAACTGCTGAATGTGTTAAATAAACAACTCTTTGCTACCAAGTTCACCACGTCAGCTTAAGTTGATACAGTCCGATTTTCAAAAGTATTCACCAATTCAGCCTTTTGTACATTGCACAGCATAGTAACTTGAATTTTACATCCCCCAAAAATTCTCATCAATCCTCACACTATAATGTGAAAAAGTATTCACATCCTAATTTTAGTACTGTTTACAGGCTCTGCTGACAGTAATTACAGCTCCAGCTCTGTCTTGACTGTATATTTTAGATGACGATTCTGTTGAAACCTGCTGTTATCCCAGTCTCACATCCCATGCACTTGGTTCCAGGTTTTCTTCAAAGGCTTGTCTCTATTTGGCTTGGTTTTTGTCAAATATGATTTGAGAGCCACAATAACTGGTCTGAATCATAAAAGGAAACTACTTTTTTTCAGATTTAAATAAAAATTACTGTTTCAATCAGTGGGATGCCAATCAGATGAGTCTGGAGGAGCCTAAACAAGGAAAACAATGTTTTTAACTACAAACTGAAGGTCACAGTAGAAGTCAGTAAATATAAGAAATGAAATACAAATTCTAAGGGATTTATAAAGGTTCACGCACCACTGTAACAGATAGCTAAAGATTTCTGGACCAAACAAAAAGAGCAACACCGCGGTATCGGTTAAAAGATTTTAATTAAACCACAAGTAGATGGCTGATGTCATGGCAGAAACAGTCAGGAAAGTCTTCCCAGCAGATGGTGGGAGAGCACACTAGACACAGAAAAAAACAGGAAACCAGGGTGAGTATGCTGGAAAGTTAGATTGGTAGGTAGGTAATATACTGAATGGTTTGTTTACTTGTTTAATTCTGGTTGAAGGCAGAAAAACAACGACAGGAACTGAGTCAGGTACAGGCAGTTGCTGAATGTTCTGACACTGTCCTCACAAGAATCCAAGGTCTCTTGCAGTGACCTTCCCAAGATGGCGTGCTCTATGTGTTGTTGGTCCAGGGTACTCCTCAAGTTCCCCAAGCACTAAAACCGATATTAGTCCAGTATCAACAGGTCAGAGTAGACAGAAATAATCAGACACAGAAGTCAAAAGGGTTGTCAAAGTCCAGGCAGATATTAGGTCAGAGAAGAGAGGGGTAATCAGGGCTGAAATCCAGAAATAGAAGAGAGGTCCAACACCAGAGCTAAGTCGAGTTAAATAGAATGAAATTCACAGAGGACCATAGGCTGAAGACAGGTCAAGACAATGAGGATCAAGTTATAACAGAGAAACTAATCAGGCAATGAAGGTTGAAGAGTCGTTTCCTGGTTGCAGAGCAAAGTGTGAGCACTGAAGGTCCTGCTTATAAACGAACAAGAATAGGTCTAACAGATTAGGTTGATTACTTAAGCTAGCCAGAGTAGAAATGGGGAGGGACAGAAAAAAAGACTGAGAGACTACAAAATACAACAGGAAATAAATCTGGCGGCAGGAAGAACAGGCTGAAACTGTGACAGTAACTCTCAGAAAGAGACCCAATTACTGTATTTCTGTCATTGTTGTACTATTCATTCAGTGTTTGTCACATCCATTACAACATTGTCCTGGTTGCAAAACTTACTGTATGTGACATGAGACAAAAACATGGTGTACAATTTTTCCATGCTCCAACCACTGCAATTAACAACTGCACAAACCTTAACCTTGAGCGCCTCAAGAACTCTAAGGACACTGCTCCTCCGCTCCTCCTTCCATCTGAGCCTGTCCCACCTGTGGTCAGAGGGTGGAACACAACAAACACTGTAGGGAATGTCATCTGTGCTGTCAGGTTGAGTTTTGCTTTGTGTGTCTGAAGCTTTAGAGTTCTTCTTCTCCCCCTGCAGTGATTGTGTGGCACATACACTAAGAAGGAATATGTAAATTTCAGAGCCATCTATAGGCCAAAACAAATAACATAGATTAATGATAATGATAATGTCTTAAAACTGGAAGCCATTAAAAATCTTACGTAGTAATTGAGCACTTTTGTGAATGAAGACACAGATCTAAATTAATTTTAATATTCCTTTACATGTCACCTTACATCTTACATACATAATGTCACATGTTCCTACATTCTTTAGATCGCACAGAAAATGCAGTAGTAGTAGGCTATTAACAGAAGACATGGTGCAGTGTGTTTTATGTTGTGTTCATGTATATATGAATACTAAATGTCAAGAGAGCAATATTTTCACAAACAATTCTAAACACCGACATCTGCAAGTCAAAAAAATTGTTTTTAACATGATTAGTACAAATACCTAGGGATGTGCTAATGATAATCACATGGTCTGTCACTGTGTCTGCACACTAGTGAGTTGATCAGATGTCAACCATATTATTATTACATATGAATGGAAAAAACATACAATTTGTAGGTACACTAAACAGCAAAGACCCAGAATAATTCAGAGAACCAAAACCAGATCATATAAAACCATACTTTTTTAAAATCTATAATATTATCAAAGTAAACACAGATAAAGAGAAATATGTATCATATAGTGAGATACTGTAACTGAATATTGTCAAGATCAGCACGAATACGTTCCATTACACACATTTATTCTGGCAGCTACTTTGAATTACAATATGCTGCTCAACTTGCACTGTGGGCTTCATTTTATTCAGTATCTGTATTTGTTTACATATTACATTCTCCCAATCTTCTGCAATTAATAATATGTCATCTCTGATGACTGAAGTGTAAGTGCCTTTAATAAGTGTGTGATTAGCACCATTCCTCTGCTAAATAATTAAATACATTTCTGTGCAGATTGATTAACTGGTACTGTAGATTGAAACAAAGCTTCAAACTACCAAGTTGGTGCATATCATTAGGTAGGAACGTGCAAAGAATATGTTGTGTATGCCATACAAATGAAGGTGTCATAGTGATATAGGGAAGCCACGAGGTAAAAGATATAACCTGAGAATTGAGTATTTCCATACTTCTGCTTTTACCCTCTTTGTCACTCATCCTACCATCCCCTCTAACTGGATCCGGCCTTTCTTCCCATAAAATTGCTTGAATGATGGACATATGGTGGATTCCATATACAGACAGCAGAGTGAAGTCATCGTAAGAAGATCAGACGTATGTGATCTTCTTAATAACTTCTTCTTTATAACATTTTGTGACGATATCAAATTCCAGACAAAACCTTTTTTTCTTAATTAATTAATCACAGCCTGTTGTAGTGTAGAGTAAACCAAGCAGCTAATACTGAGATAGAAGCTGAATGAGCTGCAGACAACCAGCAACACTCGGGACAGTTCACAGACAGCTCCTCAATTCAGCATATATAGCTGATGAGAGCTTTCCAAGGAAAACACGACAGCAGGTCACCTGAACCTGAGGCGCACACTCTTTCAAGACACTTCAAACACAAGAAGCTGCGGTGAAACAGATGTTGCACATACGTACCTGCTTCAGCAGATGGAGAGTTAGACCAGATGCAGGAAATTTGGTCTCTGCAGTGATCCAAAAATAACTGTCCGAGTCATCATACATCGTCGTACAATGAACATTTGGTTATTATGAGCACTGAATAGAAAAAAGCAACCCCACACACATACATACCTCTGTGCAGCAGGGAAAGTTGAAGAGAAGGTAATGTCATCAGTGTCAGCTTCTCAGTGGTCCCTGAGGAACTGCCCCCACCCTTCCACCTATGTAACTGTATGAAAAGTGCGCAAAGATGACCAATTGCCTATTATTAAAACTGGATGATATAAACAACCTCATATAAATAGTTTTTTTTTACTCAATTGATGTGTTCGTTTTATGACTGTTGTTACTGTGTGAGGAAATTGGCTCCTGACAGACAAGCAGACAGGCTGCTTTAACAGAGACACTTCTCTTCAATCTGTTGTCATGAATTTGCAGTTTTCAGAAGCTAAACTAAATTAGTTCTTATACCTGCAACATATAAACCTGCTGTAAAGAGAGCAATACATTTTATTGTTATTGTTATTTATTTAATTTTTACCACTGCCTCATGAGTCATGATGCATCAGATCTTGGCCGTAAAATACAGTCGTCTATGAAAGTTAACGCCCCCTCTTTTAATTCTATGTGTTCCAGTGTAAAGACATAATAAAAATAAATCATCTCATCATAGCAGGTCTTAGTATTAGGTAAATAAAATCTCAGATCAACAAAAGTACATAACATTTACCATGCTATTATTTATTTAACAAAAGTGACAAACAAAACAAAAAAGCCAAACAGAGCCAAAAATAGTGCCCCTTCACCGCTACCATGGGATTTAAGATGGTAAATTGCTGGCAGGTGCTGCCAGTCATCAGCTCTTAATTAACTGATCATCAGCAGGTGTGCAGACCTCTATAAAAACAGTTTTGGCTGTTTGTTGGTCTGAAACGTTCAGGTGTGTGTTAATAAAATGCTACGAGGGAAAAACATAAGCGATGGTCTTAGAGAAGCAATTGTTGGCATACATCAATCCGGAAAGGTTATAAAACCATTTTGTTGGAGTCCAGCATTCCACAGTGAGAATTATTTATTATAATTATTATTATTATTTACATTATTCACAAGTGGAAAAGCATTCAAGACAGTTGCCAGTCTTCCCTGGAGTGGACGTCCCAGCACATTCACCCCAAGGTCAGAGTATGCAGTTCTTAGAAAAATACAAAAACACCTGAGAGCTACAGCTGAGATCCTACAGGCCTCACTGAACATGCTAAAGTAAAGTCCATGACAGCACAGCTATAGTAGAAGATCAATGTACGAGTAGAGTTTGTTTGGAAGGGTTGCCATCATCGATAAAATGTTATGAATATATTTTGGTAATATCTTTCAGAATTCTGAAACAAACACAGAATTGTGTATTTGGTTGATTTGGGGATTCATTGTGCGTCTGCTTTTGGTCTTTGTGTTTAGGATCACTTTTTTGTGTTTGTGTTCATTGGTTCTCATTTTTAAACTATTTGTTGTCATTTGTGTTTTTTCTTAGGGATCACTCTGTGTCTATTTCTGGTAATCTTTATTTGGTCAATTTTTACAAATCAAATTGCTTCCATAATTTTTTTTTGGTGCTCATGTGTTTGAAAGTTTTCATCTCATCTTTTGCATCTTTATTAACCTTTATGACTTTCTTCATTATTAAGACTTTCTTCATAATTAAGAATATTAATACTTCATGTAAGAATGTGATCCACTATACTGTAGGATCAAGTTTCTACTATGTCAGATTAACACAACTACCACAGAGACTCTGAACAAACACTTTTTTCTTTGGTTGCACGATACATACACATGGTCCGCTACATTGATTCATGTGCATGTAATCAATGTAGCGGACCATGTGTAGTTAAGCTAGTATGGAGAAATTTGCTCATTGTTTGTGTTGCTTGGCAACAGTCAAATGCAGTACAGCTTCTGATCTACTTTTGTTTGCTGAGCCAAATAGCTGATTAAATAAACAAATAAATCATAATATCTTATTACTGTCCACTAATAAGCACAGTTTATAGAACTGATTTATAAGAGCAATATCCCATCTGTGATATTGTGTGCTGTCGTGTTGATATTCAGTACAACAGTGTGATCTCATGTTTGATATTGCTTAATTAGCAGGTTTCTTGAATATGTAATTATATGGTTATTTGTGAAAGTTTGGCTTGAATAATTTTACTTTTAAGTTCCCAGTAAACAACAAACAACTCTTACAAAGCAAATGCCCTCGAAAGTACCCTTTATATTCACTATAATGCAAGGTGATGTTGTATATCCTTTTGCAACCAATGGCTGTGATCTCTGCTGCTTTATAGAGACACTGTATATTGTAAATTAAGAGTTGCTATAAGCTTTGAGTTCAGCTTGTCTATCTTATCTAACTATTGAGTCAATTGATGAAAGAACAGTATGAAACAGAAATTACACAAACACAAGCTCCCTTCTGCTCTCTCCTTCTCTGTTTGTGTCAAGGATGTAACATGTGAATCCTAGCAGCCCATGTGGATCGGTGGGTGGTCTGAATACACCTGAGGTTTGCTGTTGCACTGGAACCCCTGGTGAGATGAAGGACTCTGTTTACTGGGGAAAAAAGACCTTTGAAAGCCGGCTGACATCTTGTGTACCCGCTGTACAAAAAGATTTACATCTCTTTGGTGTAAAGCCTCCAGCTACATAGGAATATAGATAAATATGTATATGTATGTGCAACATGTCTTAACATGACTTCTCTCTTTTCTCTCTGTGCATCTTATTTTCACTTTAACAAATTCAAATATCTTTATGATTGTCTCTGTTACATATTCATACACATACATATCTGCCATCTGTCTGTAATGAAAAGGGCAAGCATATGCAGGTAAAATATAAATTTCCTTTCTGAATCTTGTAATCAGATGACTTCATCTGTCCCGTGCTTTCTGAGGCTGAAGCATTGTGCCACATAGTTCTTAGCATCACTTTATGTACTCTTCCTCCCCCTACTGGCAATGACATCTGCTAATACAGCACCAGTGCAAATGTGCGTATAAGTACACAGCCCCATCGGTGTGACGTTAGAACATGAATACTTAGTTTTGTGCCCATGAAGGCAGGATGAAAAGTCACACTCACACTTTAGTTGTTCAATTAGGATTATAGAAGTCTTTCATTATTTTGTGACTACATCAAAAGAACCATAAGCAAGGATATGTTAATTCCTTGTTAGTGTAATAGACTTCATTTCTTTGCCTTGACAACTTATTCCTTTTTATAACCATGAGTGGTTAATCTCTGCTGTCTTAAAGGCCTCAGAGGAACAAGCACACAGGGATTATATACACACAACACAATAACATGATCAAGCCCATAATCTGGCATGAAAATCTTACAGGAGTGTTGTTACCGTAAGGTTGCAAAGCCCTTTTTTATTTGTAGGGTGTCAACTGGCTCTAGCTTCTATGTTTTCAATGTCTTTAATGATGTGACAATATTCAAGTTGTAACCACTCTGATCTTTTTCAATTCCAAATGCTGGTTAAAGAGTAGTAGTGGAAAACTGTGGAGTAATTTATAATATAACAAACCTAAAAATAAACTTGAACAAACTTTTAACTCTCCGCAAATTTCAATTTAGGTTTAAGCCCCAGCACAGGTGAATCTCTTGGGCACTGTGCTTTCAACTTGTATATTAATGTTGCACCCAATGTGATAATACAGAAAAGCAATGACTTTCCATCAGAGCCACAAAGATTAGAAGTGATAAATTTCCCGTTCTCCTCCATTTAACTTGCTTGTGTCCTTGGTGGGCATACCATTAACAGCTGATGTAGATGAATATATACACAGAAGCAATGAATACTATGCTCCATGAAAAATACAAACACATACAGTAGCTGCTTTAATTAGGCCAGTAAAAACATTCAATAAAATCACACATTTATGTAGCGTGTGATTTCCACCTGCTGCTAAAATTTGGATATACCTCTATGCTTGGTAGAATTTCTTTATTGTGCATATTTTTTTTCCAACCAGTAATTGCTATGACACCAAAATCTGTCCACGGGGCAGAGTTGATGTTTCAACGCTGCAATCAAGGTACTGAGGTGAGACTGATAGAAATTATTCAGTAACGACAATAGGAATTAAATAAGGGGACTCTGAGCCGTGTTTTGTGTGTCTCACTGGCTTTAACTGTGAATCATAAATTTCACACAGGTACTCTGAAGACATGTGCTCCCAGAGAATACAGACACACCTGCACATGGCTGACTGTAATAACCAGACAGTTAAATTTAATGGTGTCGAATGTCAGGCATGAGTAGAAATGAGGATGAGAAAAGCGGGACCAAATTGAAGAAAAGAATGCATTATGATTGAAGGGGAGAAAAAGAAACATGATTCAAATAGAATTACATTTCTGCTGAGGACACAGAGTTTGTCTTGTCAGTATTGACTGCTACACAGGTACAGGCAAAGTGTGTGCAGTGTGAGCGTACTTATGTGGGTCCGTACAGTATATGAGCATATTTCTGCAAGCTTTTGAGCTGCTAAATGCAAGCTAAAGACTTGTTTTGACAGTGAAGCTAAGCTTAGAGGAATGCGCTCAGCCTCCATGTCAGGGATCGCTCTTAATTACCTTCAATCTGAGAACCTGTTTGTTTCACAGACTAATGACTTAGATGGGGATTAAGCACTTGGCACTGTGCTAATTAGCCCAATAGCACTTCCAGGGCACCCTAGTGTAAGTGTCAGACAAAAAGCCATCAACCAGGGAAGGACACTATCCGTTTTTCATCAGTCCCATCTGGCATCTGGCTTCCTTGCCTACATCCTCTACCACACTCTTTCCATCCATTCAGGCATGTTGTTATGAATGGTCAGGAGGATGACTCTCATGGCCCCTTTTTCAATTTGTATTATGAATGAAGTGTATTACTATTGTTTTTATAGCTATTTAGATTTCCACCCCTCTAGTGAGTCTATAAGAAAGGTGCATCTACCACAATGATACCTATAAACTGGGGTGTAATATTTAATTTAACTGGACTGGGGTATGATACTTGTAATGATGCTGTGTTGTAATATTAACTTGATGGAATATTTAATTTTCAGCAATTCAGTTCAGTTTTTATGTCCTTAACAATGATTAATTCCATGAAAACTTAACAAACTTCTGAGCGTGATTAATTTTAAAATTCTGTTTGAGTTAAAACTACTAAAGCAACTAACTTAAATAATTCACTGCCATCCAGTTAGGAACTAGCAGGATAGATCTGATCCAGCGTGATGGCTTGTACTTTATACAGCATGTGCACTTGATTTTTGTGTGTGTGTGTGTGTGTGTGTGTGTGTGTGTGTGTGTGTGTGTGTGAGTGTGTGAGTGTGTGT
>OMLM01021231.1:31871-48353 GCA_900302695.1 Helostoma temminkii | reverse complement strand
ACAGCTTTACCTGCTCAAAGTCAGTTGACATTTATTAGAGACAAAATATTAGAGTTATCTAATGACACATTGGTGAGAAGTTTGTCAGAATTCATTTGCATGCTGAAAATAAATTATAAAATGGATCAGGCTAAAAATGTGTGTAATATTACAGCAGCTTGTGTTCTCTGTAGTTCTCATTTGAACACGGTTATATATTATTTAATGGCTTCTAACATACAAGGAACTGTTTCATATTCTTGAAAAGTTTCTTGGATTGTCTCTGACTTGCTCTTATTTCTTAGCTTTGTGTTAAGTGTTCTTTCATGCCAAGCCAGTTACTATCTGGGATCTGCAAGTAATTAAGATTCTCATAATTGTATCTTCTAAACAGTATCTACATTGTTCTACTTAAGAAAGAAACATTAAGAAAGAAAGAAAAACATTTTCTCATTCCCATTCAGTTCTTTGATTTAATTACTGCTGTGCTGCAGTATAACCCTCAGGAGAGCCGATGGCTTAAGCATCATAATTAAACAAACCACAAAAAACTGCAGCATCCACTTTGAATAGTCAGAGCCAAAGATCAAAACTTTAGGGCTTAATTAAGCAATCAGTCACTTTTTATATCCCCTTTTTTATTTTCATACTGGTTTCCTTTCTATTTTCATAAATTCTTATTAAGTAAAATAGTTATGCATACTGTACACTTCTTCTCATAGATAGGTAGTAGGCTCATTAGTGACATTAGTGTTACAGAGAGGAACTGGGAAACAAAGATGAACATGCATAATTCCATTAACCACACTGCAAATATGTACCACTTTGGAGGCAGTGCAGTCATTTTAATTGTCCAGAGCTTTCAGAGTTAAATAAAAACAGAAATTCAATAAGATAACAAGGCATAACAAGGCATATTGTATATAGTACATGCAAAATGTAAATGAATGTACAACATAATTGAAACATGTTGCTTTGCTTTTGTGGCAAAACTGGAGCCAAAATGCAAAATATATAGTATATTAAATTGTTCAAAATAACCACACTGTACATTAGCTGAATCAGTACAGTCATAATGTTGGCAGATTATGCATACTGTATGTGCCAACTGCTTAACTGCAGGCAGGTGTCTTTAATATACAACAATTGATTGCTAAACTTGATTTACTGGTTAATTTACACAGTTTTATTAATGGAAAAGCTGTGTGCAATGGTGCTGGTGCCTTCAAACTACCACTGTATTTTGCATAAGTACTACTACTTGAGTTCTTGAGCACCTGTACTATTTCTTTGAGAGGAATACGTTGTCACTCCATATGAGGATACAAGTCCACAACTAATATTCAGGTACAGATGGACTCCCCCTCTCTGCCCCTAGTAATGCATCATACAACAAAAGAGCCATCATAAAGCTGGAAACAACATGAGCTTGAGCTGAATCTGGAGCCTGTTGTGTGGGGGAAAGTATAAAAGTTGACAGTGTGAATCCCAGTGAGACTCTTTTCTGTTCTGCAGCATTTCCACCTCAGTGCTCTGGAGGAGGCCAAACTGGACTATCTGTCAATTAAATAGCCTGTAATCCAGGACATCATGCTGCTGTCCACCTGCTTTACTTTGAGCTTTACCCTGAGGGACTGGATGGTCATGAAAGCAGTGCAATCAAAGAACATGATTGCCATCATGCGCCCACCTCTCAGGGTGGAAATATGCCCTGTAGAGCTAGTATATGATAAAATTGTTCACAGTGGTGCTCAGGCCTAAAAGAATAAACTACATTTGAATGAAACAGCTTCATTATTACTCCAAAAAAACACTACTTGGGCTATTCAAGAGTAAGCTGAAAAGTACAAAAACTACACATTGTCATTTATGTTAAATACATCTATGATTGTGGGGCTGTGAATTGAGTCTTTTTTTTTTTTGCGTTACTGAATTTCTGCAAAACCTGCAGAGGCTTATCATAAAGTAGCACACTCCATACAGCAACAGAACAGCTGGATGACAGCAATCAAACTTTTCAAAGGTATTTTCTCAGATTGACAAAAGACTGCTCTCACTAAAGCTATACTTAGACTCAAATGGCCTCGTTATCCACCATGAAAATAAAATATGACTGTATTAGCTGTTTATCCTAATGGGACAGTAGTTCTAATAGTCCATAGTTCTAATATGAGTGACACTCCAACCATACAATTTCTCTGATAAACAGTTTTGCTGTTTCACTTCAAGAGATATAGCATGCACCCCACAATCGTCACCCCAGTACCAAACAAATGTTGTCACTGTTAATGGTTCAGCTACAGGTTTCTGTTAAATAATAGTCTAATATACTGATGGACTTTGCTAAGCTCCATCATTAGTAGCTGTTGTCTTTTTATTTTCTCTATTTTATTTGACCAATTATTTGACCAGGGGTACTGTCATTGTCAAAATTGCTACCCCATGCTAAAAATCCCCAATTGCCTGGATTTGTCAAAAGAATTATTATGTGCACGTCTCTTTCTCAGTTTAATACCATCGGCATTTTGGCTGGTCCTCAAAGACCCAAAACCAACCCCACCCCTAACCCTGAGAATAAGGGCTGGGGTTAGTTGTTTAGGTGTGATAGTTAAGGTTAAAGTAAGGATTATGTCAATGAATGTGCTGACAGAGCAAACTGCTACTATATACCATATAATCCGTCTGCACTTTTGAGATTTGTTGTATGTGTGTGTGTGCTGTGTGCATGCAGCTGTGTGTCTAAGTACACATGGATGATATGTGGGAAGAGAGAAAATTAATTACTAAACCTCTAAAAGATTCAGCCATGCAAGATAACATCTTAAATTGGAAAAGCTGTTTGTATACACTGACAGACATATACCACACATATATATACACATGGATTCTCATTACATTCACACATAAAATATCACACTTGCTTAATGCATGCTCACAAATAGGGAGAAAAACGTCAGTGCTGCTGACACAATTAACATTTATATTCAACACACACTGCAGACTGTACTGGTAGATAAGAGGTCATTAAAATGCTTGGGAAAGGGCTTTAATCAATTTAGACTATAATTACTTATTAACAAATGGGATTTTACAAGTTAATGTAGAGCTAATGTAAGGCTTACTGATTGTTAGTAGTGATGTTTGGTCTTCATTTGTCCTTTGACTTTTCACTTTGTTTCTTTTCACTTTTTTAAGTTTTCATGAGTCTTGATCCACCACTTTTCAGGCAGCATGTCTAATAAAATCTAATCAACGCACAACAGTTTCAGGAAAACAACAACAAAAAAACCAAGACGGTAATCTCCAGTGGATAACAGTTTTTCCATTCCATTTTTTCTAGTCATCCATACGTTACATTATCTCTGTTGTGATGTCACAGATATTTAAATCTCTGGATAAGTTGTCCTCTTCACAAAGTCACATAGATTGGAGTTTTTAGGTAATTAAGGTTGTATACCTATAATGTAAATGTCTGCATGTCCACTACTTAATCCAAGATGAAATTGGCACGTCAACACTTTATGAGGGTCTGGATTATTTCATCTGTACTCAGACATCTTATTGCTTATTCTCACACGTGTAGAAGAAATCAGGTCCTGTTTTTTTTCATCGTCATCATCTTGCCATCTACCTAGCCACTCAGGAAGTAGCAGCATTTCACACATGCACAGAACTTTCTTTTTTTTTTACAGTACAGATCAAGTACTTTTTCATATTGTTCGGGCATGTAAAATAAACAAAGGAGCTCTTCTTGCTGTCATTACTATCCATGCTGCCATGGTGTTTTGTAGTGTGTATGTGTGAAGTATGCATAATGCAGGTACATGTCTATACAAAAGCTGTTCATCAAAGTCAGTTAGGTTCTGACTTGTTCCAGATTAAGTGTGCAAAGTAAAGTAGAGCACATAAGTAAACTGACTTGGTTAATATCTACTACTGATATATCATCTGATTATAATCACTTTCTGTCACTTTCTCGTAGGATGTGGTGAGGGGAGATTTTGGACACAGTTTGAATCTTTGACACTGATGACCTGGGGTCACATGCTGAGTCTTGAGCTAAGTTTAGGCAACAAAAACACTATGGTTAAGGTTGGGAAAACATTGTAGTTTAAGTTACATATTAATGTTACAGGTTAACTTTTGGTATTTAACCACGGTTTTTTCTTAATCTTAAATGCTGGGCCTGCCTAAACAGAACCACAATTGTGTTTAGACAGGTCATGTTTATTTGCTATGCATGAAAAATGTGTGAAAACAATTGAAATCACATTTTCTGATTTGACAATACAGTATCTTAAAAAAAAAAAATTCACTGTTAAAAAAGTAATGAACCATAATTCGGTTGATAGAAAAACTAAATTAGCAATTTGCAACTAATTCCACATTGCTAACCAGCAGTAGTAATGGTGGTAGTAGTAATAGTAGCAGCAGAAGTAGCAGTAGTCGTAGTAAGTTTTTCTGTGATCTTAATGTATTCATCAACTCCACAGGCACATTTTGGTGTGAACACATCATTAGTACTGTCACAGTTCTGTGTGACAGTTTCGACAGACTGGATATGATACACTACAGTACTGTTTTGTAACATAAAACGCATGTTGAGTGATAAGACGTTTGTCATATGCATTTGGATTTATTAAGCTGCACTGTATAGAGTTTTCTTTGTGTGTTAACTCTTCAACTTGCTAAATGACTGTAGGCAAATATCACTCACATACTTAGTAAAATTAGATTTTGAAATGTGAACGCGTAGCAAGTTTCTACAGGCCATCCGAATGCAATGAAAAATACTGGAGCAAACACAGCACCTTAAAATATTCCTTTAAATCTGACACAAAGTCATTTGATGCAAAGGCAGAAATGTATTATTTCCTCAAAGGCAGTTTGATTTAAAAATGCAATCTAGAACCCAAAAACATTCACAGAGCCTATGCTGCTTGCATAGTTTAATGTTGCCAGTGGAGGAGCAGAGAGCCTGCATTTGATATCCCACAGGGTTAAAATATGATAACCTTGCATTTACAGGCACTAGCAACCTAAAGGTGATGAACACTGGGATACTTCTGCACAGCCACGCAGGTTACTGCATCACTTTGCAGCAGGATTTGTAGCTGCTCAAAATGCCGCATTTTGGTACATTTTTAAAATAAATTATACACCGACAGGCCAAAAATAACTGGAAAACATGAATATTTGAGCCTGCTTTGATTAAACTGAACAAGCCAACCAGCAGCAGTGATGATGTACAACAGGTATTTGTAGCGAGTTCTAACATGTCTCTTGTTTAGTATATAGGTTACCTGTATGGGAGAATCCACTTACAATTACTAATAAATAACTTATTTTTTAATTTCTACCTTTGTGGAAAGCTGCCACAGTTGCTCACTAGTAACTTGCTAATGTCTTGTTTTGTTTTGTTTTTTTGCCTTCCTCTAGTGTTTGTGTGAAGTTTACTAAACGGGGAAATTTATGCTTTAAAAAGGCCAGAAAAACAAAGCACAGGGGCGCTTACCGTTTTACTTCACTACACCGCGCACTAGCTCGCTTCCTTCCCACTGTCGTCAGAAGGCAGCAAGTCCAGGAAACAACGTTTGAGACTCAGCCCGATGACCGAGGTTTGGGGCGTCTACTAATCTTCACTCAGACCAATCGGAGTTGACGGCGAAACTTTGTAAACAACTCTCACACATTGTTTTAAACCCAATCTTACGCGTTTGCTACAGAAAGACGCGACGGTGCTGCAGCAAAGTGAGTCGAAAGCGTTGAAACAGGTAAGACACACGTTTGTGTGGTCGCAGTTTTTAATCTTTACTAAGTGTTTGTGTGCTGCATGCGCTCGCTGCGCTTGTGTGTGTGTTCTCGTGACTCGTAGTAGTAGCGGCGCTGGTGCTAAACAGCTGACATGTAGCGTAACCAGTGAACAATTCAAATGTGATGGTCTTTTTCCTCATAACACGACAGAAAAAGAGGAATAGTAGCGGTTAATGTTACAGACACCGTATAACATAACCTCAGCAGCTGCAAAACTGTTACCTAACATATGTCGACGCCACTAAATTGTTATATTCTTGTCGTGGGCGCGCAGTAACACACGCATTTAAGTGTCTGCCAAGTTATTGTCGTCCGGCAGCAAAACGTTTGGCCGTGACGCCACTTAAAGTGTCATTAAATTGATAAAACATCAGTAAATTTCAATTCGAGAGACTTTGGAGGGTGTGGTGATGCTCGCTTCCACTTGAGTTTGAGTCCTGAGTCTGACAGCACCAAATGCGAAGCCGCTTATGTGTTTTAGATCAAATAAGGGCTTGAGAGAACCTGGTAGTTTAAACTTGACAAGCTTTTGCTTAATTTTCTGAGTAATTTCAAGCTAATGATGGAGCAGAGTTCATCGAAAGCCACTTAGCATTTGCCCAGTGACTAAATGAGACAGAGCCGTTATTACTCGTCACCTGAATGTGAGTGGTATTAAGTGCAGGTATAAAGAACTGTTTGGGTTGTTTTAAGTATGAGACAAGAAAATGTGAAAATCCATAGACTCAGCAAGTAGACACTGACAGGAGAAAGTGGCCATGGTAAAGTGTTCAATTATGTTTTAAAAGGTGTAAAAAGCTTGTTAATGGCAGCTACTTTCTAAATTTAAGATTAGTGTTCTCTGAAGTTGTTTCCCTCCAAGTTTCTAGTTAGTTTCTAGTGCAGAGGGAAGTCACTGCTGTTGCTTGCCTCCAGGTCCAGCGGTGCTGAACGTGTGCTGCAGTGTAGATGCGCCATGTTTTGCTGTCTGTTGTTGTTGTACTGTTAGTCTTAACAGCCTACTATAGGTTACAGAGGTCTTCATTTTGAACGGATGTGGGCACAACTTTCATTGTGGAACGTCAACATCTGCATCTCTGTGTTCCCTCAGCACGCCCACCTCAGCTGAAGGAGGGGGTTGAGGAAGAAGGGGGAGGGAAAAGCTTCCTGTCAGAAAGGCTGAGAAACTGACTCGGCTTAAGTGTTGGCAGATACTCCTGCCTGGTTGAGGGGGGGGAGAGTAACTTTTTTTTTTTTATGCAGTTGTGATTTTCTTCACTATAACGTCTCTGTGTCACATTTCTTTTTTATACATTTGTGGTTTGGACCCTTAAGTAGGTTTATTTAGTCTTGATTGTACCACAGCGTTGTGGGTTTCTGTTTTAAAGAAATGATCTCCTACAGTCACAGTCCTTAGTAAACGCTTAACAGTCAGTGTATAGTCAACTCCAGAAGTCCTCGGACCATATAAGACTTAAGTGATGCTGTTATTGGCTGCTTTCATTTTGCTTGTTGTTGTTTTGGATGTAAAATGATCAGCGGCAAAGATGTTGAAATGTACCTCTTACCTAAGAGAAAATATTGTGGTTAAGAAGTACCCCTTTAACTAATTCAACTATTTTCTCTAAACCGATAAGGTTACATGTCCAAAGTAAGAAATAAAGAAAATGACATGGGAAAAAGAATTTCATATTTTAGAATACCTCAGTCACGCATTTTGTTGTTGTGACCATATCTCAGAAAGAAAAATATCACCATAAACATGTGTGTTTAGATGCTGATCATACTGAAGACTGATGTGTGGAATTTGTTTCCAGCTTTTAACTGCAGTGACTGGTTTGCTTGTCTGGTGTGAACTTTAAAACTTGGACATATTGTTTCCAGATTAATAAAATAATGTAACTAATATACATAAATGTAGCGTGTTGACCACTAATTCTTTTATATTCCTAACTCTGCTCTGAAGTGAACTGTAAAATCAGTAGTCATATATTGTCCACAATAATGACAATGTGCAGCTAAAGTAAAAGTAATTATAGTTGTGCGTAGGATTTTGCAGTTACCTCTGTAAAAGCCAGCCCACGCTTGTCACTTTACTTTTGTGGTTTGGCAGAAGTCAGTAGGCAGATGAGAAGATGTTTTTACTTAACACAATCCACTCAATGAACACTTGTCTGATCTGATCTGAAGAAATACTATAGTCTTGGAAGCACTGAAGTTGCACATTAACACATCCACGTAAACTCTGCAGTAAAATGTGGCTTTGAATTAATTTCAAATGAGAATCTGCAGTTTTAGAATGAGATCTTGTTTAGTTTCATCAGGTTTGGAGTTTGGGCTTCTGTCACGTCATCATCTTAAAAACTCCCCATACGTCACTGATCAGTTCAACACACACCTGACTGGCTCAGTTGCTCCCCAGTTGGTGTTGTTTTCATAATAACAGCTGAGCTCAAGTTGTGGCTTTGCTTCATTTGCATATTGCTTTAACGGTAATGTTTTTTCAGATAATAATGTTTTTTATATTGCATTACATATACTGTGCACATTATTTTACCATGAGATTTTTCACCACTGCTGGAACTCAGCTAAAATATCAAAAAGGTATTTGCTTACAGTAATCTCAAACAGGGGTATGTGAATTGTTTGTTTCCTGTTGAGTTGCTGTCATGCATAGCCACCATACTGTTACATGAATCTACGTCATCACTTCCTGTCATAGTACTCAAAACACAAACAAGGCGTACAGTGTGCAAACAGCGAGGCAGACTGTGGTGTTTTGGTTGTTGATGACTTTAAATGCACTATGCAGTTGTGCTTACAAACTGTACTAGAAACACATGTAGCTGAACTAGGCTGATTAAATCAAAATTACTTCACATGTATAAGAACAAAGCAAAACAGCGTTTACTCATGCAGTGAACAATATTATTCTTTCTATGTGAACAGGGGCTTGTAAGTTGGCAGGGAGCTACTGTACATCCTAAATGTGAGGACAACAAAGCTGTGTTATTTATAAATGAATTGTGTAGTGATAAATATCCGTTGTTGCTTAGCACTTCTGGTATTGAAATCATTTTGTTTTTCCGCGTTGAGTGATGAGTCATGCTGGGTAGAAGTGACTACTTAACTTACAGTTTCAAGTACCTGTATGCAACATACAATTTTTCAGTATTACACATCAAAATCCAAAAAAAAATCTCTGTTTATCATCCAAAGTTTACAACAGATGATGCAAACAACAAGAACTTACTTATTTCTTATTCCAGACTCATCTTCCAAAAATCGAAACTTGGCAATCATGTCAAACTAAAGCTGTAGTTTTGTTTTTGTTTTTTTTTGCTCTTGCTAGTTCTAGTCTCACTAAGTGTGGGATGTGGGGTTGTGCATGAAGCCTGCCTACAAAGAACACTGACAACAGTGAATAAATGTGTCAGTCTGTGAGAAGAAGTTAGAGACAAGGTTGGAAATGAAACGGTTCTTTAGTGGCTGAGTGCCGGCGTGTTTGCAGCGCAGCAGCAGGAGGAGGAAGCAGAGTGGTGTCATATTGGATGTGTCTACTATAGAATTGGACCAGAATCAACTATGAGTCTCTGCAGCTGCTCTCCAGGAAGAACATCCTGGCTTGGCAATTCCGATTATGCCATCTTACACACATTAAGAATGCACTTACATGGGTTACACATTAAAGCATCCATGCAAAATAGATGTTATATTACCTTCATTAATATATTAATTTTATGCTTTTGTTTGTTTGGTTTGGGTGCAGCTTAAGCTTCAGTGATGTTTTTTTTTGTTTGTTTTTTTAACATTCAACAATTTTACACATATATCTACAGCAACAGATTTCTATTGACATTTAGGTTTCTCTATGATGTTTGAACTATAGTGTAGCTTTTATGCTGCAAACGTTGTTTGTTTACTGTAAGTCAAAACTTTGCATGATTACAAGAATAGTGGTGTATGTACATGCCTGATTGCTGAGCCTTGTCGTGATATCAGTGAAGTAGAAATGTGTGCGTGTGTGTGTGTGTGTCTCTCTCTCTCTCTCTATTTATATATATAAATTTTTTTTTTTTTGTTGGTACTTTTTTTGGTAGTCAGACATTTCAGATGTTTTAAGGTGTGTCTTAGAGAGAGGCATAACAGCTGCTCACATTGCAACTTTGTGGTGCTGAAAATTCCCCTGAGTGCCTACGTCAAGGCATGTCAGAGCATTTCCTAAAGGTGCACTCAGAGTTGTTATGTCATGATGTCTGCCGAAGTCATTTGTTAGATTTTTTTTTCTCTCTTTTAAGCGGAAGATGGTGCCATTCTTCTTGAACTGATTTTTTTTTTTTTTCACTTAAACTTATCTTGCAAATGATCTCTACATCTCTACATCCGTTAGGTACAACACTTGTAGATACACTTAAGTGCACTGATGCTATGGAACTCCCAAATGTTCAAAATTTAAAAAATAAATAGAGTTTATAAAATAAATAACTGCATGAATAAATACAAGAAATATATGATAAAATGAAACATCTTTAAATTCATTATTCTAAATATTATTTTATGCTTATTATTTTCCCAATAACAGAAATTAGCCAGGTGTGATTGGCTGCTCCTTCCCTCAGCCATAAGCAATAGCACACAAAGTATCGATTTAGGTTTTAAGCTGCAATGCATACTCCTCTGCAGTAGGTGGTTGTATTGACCTTGAAATATAGGTGTGACTACAGTCACACAACAGTCCAGCAACAACATTACCAAATCTACATCCCAATCCATTAACTGCTGTTCAGTGTAAGTAACGTTATGGCTGCTTGGTTCCTCTCTGTCTGCCCAGTTAAAGTTTTTTATCAGTTTTGTCAATAGGTCCTAAATGTATTTTCATAGCAAAAAACTTACCTAACTAACCTACTATTGCTGATTGAAAGACAAAGTAATTCTGCTGAAAAGTTTCATTATCAAATGAACAGGTCATTGTGAAAAACAGTACTATGAAATAAAATCTACTTAGGGACACATTCTATTTTGAAATATAAAGGGCTAGAATTAAATAAAATGTACCCAAAATGTTTTAAATAATTTCATTATAATGAGCTGAAATTTTTAAATTGTTGTCTCTTATTTATGCATATAGTTATTTATTACTGTCCTATTTGTGTATGAATTGTATTTTTTAGAAACTCAGTCTTGAAAATGCAGCTTTTGTTGTTACTTATCTCATTTTATTAAAACAGTATAACATAATAATATACACAATATATGATATTCATCTTTTATATACAAAAAAGACTACACAGATGATTAATATTTTCTAAATAACCACATTTGGCTCTGTTTTAACAGCATTTCAACAATGGTAGTCCTTGCTATATAATATATGTTTGCTATAAGTACACTATGAAATATAGTCAGAGCTTAATTTATAAGTGATAGAACGCTGACCTCTAGTGGTCAGGAAATGTTCTGCAAACATAAGTCATCCTAGCAGCATCCATATAACATAAAGACCAGTGATTTAACAACCAGTTCCTATGTTGAGGAACATTTGCTAGACATGCAGGTGCATGACAGTCAATAAATGTATCAACTTGATTTACATTTGTAATATGTAATAAAATATAAATAAAATTAAATGAAACCTAAACAGTTATATCATTTGAGAGCAAATATGTGAAGTTGACCTACCTTAATAGTTGCATAAAGTTCAATATTTTATGGTGACGTAACTATTTTAAATGTATCTAACTATTTATAATTAGATCAACTTAAAATACTTGTTTTCAGTTGACGTAACTTGTGTGGATTCAAATTCAAATGCATGAACACATTTTTATTATGTATTAAAAATTCAGTTCCTTTCATACCTTGATTGCATTATGATTTGTGAAACATGTAACTCAGATATTCAAATTGCGTTTATATGTCTCAGGAATTTTCTGATGTACTGTATGACCCAATGCAATGATAATTATACAATATACACAGTATTTTTAGCTATGGTGAAATGATGTGGCAAATATTTTATGACTGCTGATTGCTGAAGTACACACCACTATTTCCTTTAAGTATTTGTAGGAAATAGTGGTGTTTCCCTTTAATGCTCATACTGCTCACTACTGCTGTTCTCATATTTCACCACTAGAGAGCAGCAAAGTCATGTTTATAAAAATTAATAACTGATGGTTTAAAGCTACAATCAGTACCTTTAAACACTCCCTCACTGTGTGTTATATATCAATGAGATCATCAGTCTGCTTCAACAAAAAACAAAGAAAAGTAGTAAATAATCTAAATAATAATTTTTTAATGGTATTTTGAAATGAAATGAAAATATGTTTTACCTTAGTAGAAATATCATCATTTTTTATTTAATTCTATTGCATTATTTACAACCCCGGTTTGTGCAGAGATGTTTAGATATTTTAATATTCTAATCTAATAATATATGTTAGTCTAATCTAACATATAACATATTTTAATAATTACAATAGGAAGCAGATATGTAGAGGATGTAAGCAGTAGAACTAATAGCAGAGGAGGAGCTAAAAAGCTAGCTTCCTTGTTTAAGCCTCTTTCACTTTGAAGCCAAGCTACATGAACTTCTGCAGCCCCTGTGACCCCAAAATGTGACCTCAACTTGAAAGTTTATACTCCAAGCAAAATCAGTCTAGAGTCTGTTGCACATAGAGGATGGATGCGGATTAGATGGGAATGTTGTGTATGTATGCATGTGTGTGAAGAGAGAGACAGAGAGAAGTAAAAGAACACTGATAAAGAGGTAAAAGACGCCAATTAGAGATATAGAGCCCTATTCAGTATATTCATATGCTGTAGAGAGGATGTAGTATTTTGAAACTCCAAATATTTCTCAGAGTTGAACCCTATGGTGAATAAAACTGAGCGTCATTGTTACCCGCTGTTATTCCTTCATAATGTGGTGGGTGCCTCAGGATGCTTGGGAGTCACTTGAAGGTTAGTGGCTTGTGACATTTTTCTGGTGCATTTTAATTGAAAGTAAACTTAGCTTGATGAGCAGCTTCACGTGAAAGGTGAGCTTTGTGTAGTTTTGGCAACATGGACAATGAACTGCAATCTGAATATCATCTCATGACATTGGTGTGTGTGTGTGTGTGTGTGTGTGTGTGTGTGTGTGTGTGTGTGTGTGTGACTTACAATACTAATTTTCATCATGACACTGCACGTGCAATGTGGGGAATTACAGGAGGAGAACCAGTCTGAGTTCCCGAGCTAACTGTGTTTATCCAGGCTTGTGGAGGAGGCCTCTCACTGGGCTGCCTCAGTCCACCTCCGAGCCCCCACTGGCTCCAGCCTCTGTTGATCTAGACATTGTGGACTATTTTCAACCCCAGGGCCATGGTGTAAGTTGTGTTTGGTTGGCCAGCTTTGTTTCTTCCTCAAAACTGTGTGTTTTGTATGTGGGAACATATTGGTGTCCACGAAAGTTAAAATCAGAATAGAATTGCTATTTTTTTGTCTAGTACAGTGGTAACATGAGTTTAACTTAGTTAATTGTGCTGGCACACTACAAGATGGTTACACAATGTAAGTCTGACATCACAGGCACATGATAATGTGGATGAAAACCTTGCATACTGTATAGTTCAGACAGTCCAAACTATCCACCAGAGTGGTTGTAGACTCACCACAAATGCACTTAAAGTGCACATACGAGTCTGAAGAAATGTCGGTACTGGCGACTGTTGAAGTGCAGCTTTCATGCAAAGTTATTCTCATCTACATTGTTTTATTATGTGTGGGTGTAATAGTAACCCTGTTGGTCAGAATCATCACCTCCTGGTATTGAAGAAATTGTTCATTTTCCTGGGGGTAATTGGTCTTTCCTCCCCTGACCTGTCACTTCAAGATGAATGACTTAATTTGTGAAGGCATGTGGCCCTAACCTGCTTAATTAGAACAAATAAATTCACCAGAGTAGGTAAAGGTCACAGCAGTAGTGTCACAGCATGAACTGCCAAATCAAGTCAGTCCAGCTGATTGACTGTACATCTGTGGTGTCCTTTTTCCTTCTTGTGTCTTGTACCTTCCGTAGGTGGAATATTACAGGCTTCAGCTTTTCTGTATGTGTGCGACAGTGAATATATATATGTGTTTCATTTGCATCAAACAAAGAAAAATTGTAAAAGTAGACTGCAAATCTTAGATATAGTATGTACGTACCTAAGTTCATACTGTATTATTATCATCAGTCTTTCTGCACCAGTCTTCTTCTCTTTCTGTTTTGGGACTCTTCACATTTGACTTGTATTCTGTGTAAGCTTTGTCCTCCAGAAGAGCTGACATCATTTTCATTATTTAATGAACTAAATTATTATGCAGACCATAAATAAGTAATTTTATATGTTTTATCCGTGAAAGGTGATTAATACTTCTTATCTAGAAGAAGTTTTATGTGATAGTTCAACCAGTACCAGTACATTTAGATTCTTTATACAACTGCATTGAATCAGCAATCACTTTGGAATAATTCCTAGATCTTTATTATTAAAGAGTGACCAAGATACTCAGTTTGGACAGTTTAAATTTTAAACTTATCAGTACTCCCTGGTGGAAAAGAAAACAAAGAATATAATTTTGAAAGCATGACAAATTATTATTATCAGGCTTGCCTCCAATTCAATTTGTGACTTTGGACCCAAGCAGTATTTTGCCATGTCACAGAAGTCAGTTTAATGGTTTATATACTGTAAGATGTGTGTCTCTGTCCTAAATTTAAATTAGTTGAGTCCCCATAAGAGTTTACTCTTACAATTTGCATTTTATTTGAGAGACTACTCAGCATATTAAAACCTGATTAATACTTGTTTCTTGCCTCTCTGGACTTATTTTAATGAGCTTGCTGCATTCGTAGATCTCACCAATTACTTTGGTCAATATGATGGATCATAATCGATCATAATCAAATTCTGCCCATTCGCTCCCAAATGACCCAGCTGTTCAACCTGGTTGAGCAACAGAAAATGGTGCAATCCATCCACCAGTTTCTTGTGCTTGCCACTAGGTACCATCAGGCAGCCTGTCTCCCTCTGAATCTCCTGTAAATAAATGAGCCAGCTGTCGTGTTGATCTTTAAGAGGAGACATCAGCCGCCATGCCTTGTGCCATTCTCCAGTCTAAACACACATGCACAGTCCCCCTCATCTTATCACAGCTTTCTGCGCACAAACCCATAACTTGGCTCAATCCTGCACAATGTATAATGATGTCAAAAGTGTGCCCTTCCAACTCACACATATGCACTTTGTTCTCCACTGTGGCTGGCTCTAGCTTTACAGTATACTGGCTCATTTACAGTAAGTCACAATCCCAGCCCTGCAAAGTGGGGCAAAGGTCAGCAAAGCTTTATGTGACTCTTGTGTGCATCCTTGTGTGTTTATTTGGGTCTGTATGTATGTACTGTATGTGAGGTCTGACAGAGATGATGAAGAATAAGCAAGAGCATGTGTGAGACAAAAATGGGTCGGTGGAGGGGTACTCCAATATGTCCCAGAATTCCCCTGAGCAGCACCCAGCATAGAGGAACAACTATGGCCTTTGTTGGTCACCCCGTGGATCTCACACACAGTTAGTATAGACTTTTCCCACTGACTCTGCCAAGAGTCTGAAGTCATTTAATGAAGTGGCGGCTGAGTTTAGAAGGAGCCAGTGTGCTCGCAGCTTGCACTGACAGAATGGAAAATGTCTGTGTTATGCTGCATACAGCGAGTGACAAGAGGAGTGTGTTCTGATACTCACCTCCCTGCACACACAAATTTATTAAGGACACACACACACACACACACACACACACACACACATTCAGATACAGCTAGGTTTTATGAGGAGAGACATGCATTTGATCTGGATGGTTATGGCTCACTCATTCAGCGATACATCATTGGCAGGTTTGTAATCAGCTATGATTAAGTGTAACGATAGCAATCTTCCCTATACTGAACTCACACCTTAAATGTTAAATTGGTGTTTGGTCTTTGTTATATCTGTGTCAACCACTTTTTTTTTTCTTTTTTTTTTTTGGTGTAAAAAATTCTCAAGGCCTACACATGTAGCACTTGTGTACTGGAAATGGGAAAGCATAATTGTTTCACAAATCCTTTGTAGTTATCTCTTTGTTCATTCCATTTATCAGTGCAAAACCTCACCTTTCATGTCCATTTTCACGGCTGTCTATTTATCCACTGCTTCTATGAATGGACAGTATGTCTGTATGTATTTGGTCGCACTTCTATTCAAGTCCCTGTCTTTTCATCTATCTATGTGCAGATTGCAGTCTGTTTTGGTGTCCTATTGTGCAGCTGTCAGTTATTTTCAAAACACTCAAGTGTCATTTGCTTCAGATTCCATCCCTTTTCAATTCTCATTTCTTCTCTGTGGCTCCACCAGCGTACATCTCATTGAGTGTGCATCAGCAGGCAGATTCATTCTTCTGTCCTAATAAAAGCACATTTCTTTTTTTCATAGCAGCCATAAGCCTTCTTTTTAAATCCATTGACAATATGTTTTTGTCTATCCTACTCCATCCTTTTCAGTGGAAAGTGCAGGGATTCTCTCTTTTTCACCCTCTCTCTCGCTCTCTCTCTCTCTCTCTCTCTCTCTCTCTCTCTCTCTCTCTCTCTCTCTCTCTCTCTCTCTCTCTCTCTTCTCTCTCTCTCTTCTCTCTCTCTCCCCCCCCCCCCC
>OMLM01021231.1:4079-19291 GCA_900302695.1 Helostoma temminkii | reverse complement strand
TTTTTTTTTTTTTTTTTTTTTTAGGTTATAGTGCCGTTAATACTCTTTCAAACCACAGTAGTGACAGGTATCAGTATCACAATATGCTTAATTTACGTTGTCATGGTGTGCTGCTTTTCATGTTTCATACACAGTTCAATGGTTTTGACACTATTCAAAGCATGTGTAGATAAAGGACCTTACATTTATACAGAATGATATCATTTGCTACCAGCAATTCTCAACCTCATTGTCATCACAGTTCATTAAACGTGTAAACATTTGAGCATGGCGTGCATGAGGAGGCAAACAAGTAACTGTTGTCAAGCTACCAAACAGCAGAATGGAAACGCAGTGACGCAGTGAAGCTGCATGCACGTCCTGTTCTTGGTATTCATTTTTTGGAGGATTTCTAGGAATGTGAGGCAACTGGTGCATTTGGTTTGGTTTTCTTTTTTTTCTTTTTTTTTTTTTGTCTTTTGTTTTTTTTTGGGGGGGGTTCTTTTCTATAGTTAGACACACCTCATAAACATACACAGCTGATATTGTCACTTCTATAATGGTTGTTATGTTGTCATCAGTTTTGATGTAGTGCTAGTTTAAATTGCTGAAGTCAACCTTGACTTGGCGTTAGGAGAGTGACAAGTTGACAGATTTTTAAAAATATATTATATCTGTGCATGTTATAAAGTTATATGTCTATGATTTAAAACTTGATGAAAGCTGCACTTGAGAATGCAAATGTCCAAAGACCAAGTAATGTCTGGTTGATGCAGGTGTGACGCATGAGCAAGTTGGTGTTCTCTTCTCTCTCTCTCAAGTTAATCCTTGGCACAATATCAGAAAGTATGGGAAATGTTTACTGCACTTCTTTACTTCATGATAGTACCTTCTGAGTCATGTCGTGCCTCAAACACACTTTATCATCCCCTGTATCCAGACAGACTATTTTGCTCAAGGGTCTGACATGGACAATCTCCTGTCGTGCACTGCATGTGTGAAAGAGTGAGAAAGAGAAACAGATGACCAAAAACTAATTCAGACATGCCTTATGAAACTTCAGCAGCTGGCTGAAACCAGGGTGAACTGAATCTGCAAGACCTCACCAGCTGCCAAATTTCACAAAGAACATAGTCTCCAAAATCAGAAAAAATGGTGACTGTAGCACAACCTGCTGGCTTTTCTATTTTTTAACTGTGTCTTTGTATTTGTCCAACAAGAAGCAGTGAGTAATGTAAATGACAGAACTTCTCTTATGTTTTACTTATATTGGTCATTGTGTACTTTTCATGGCTGCCACCTGTATTTCAAAATGGCAACAAGCATCAGGCCCCAGGTTGGGCTGATGACTGAAGGTAAAGTTACTAAAGTAAGGCATATTGTGGATACAAGTATTATCTGTTCGACTCAGGACTACTATTTTCCACATGATGGCTTCCATGGATCAGTTAGTTAATCAACTGCAAATAAAAATTATTGGTAGTAGCATCCAAATGCATTCACTCTTGGCAGTTACAGTTAGTCCTGGGAAGACTATCAGTGAGAATATTTCATAAGAGACAATTTCATTAGGTTTATTGCTACATATCGAAAACACACTCAGAACAAGTTGAACAGAGGAAATGATTTGGAAATAGTGCATTCACGTTTCCTGTTGGTCTCAAAATTAAGGATGTCGTCATCCACAGACCAATCTTCTGATGATGGGAGTCCCACGTACTGCTGACTAAACAAGAACAGCACCTAAAAATATTAAACACAAAGTTTAGGGTGCTTGCATTGAGGCAAATTGGTTTTACATGTCTCTTTATATGATTAGTATCCGTTTCTTAAAGCTTGTTTGTCTTTTGCACCGTTTAAAATTCAAATCAAACTTGACACCACCTATTGTCTGTTCATTTCCACATGATTTGATTTCAGGGCTGCATTCATTCAAGAATGTGGCTCAGAAATAAGACACCTTGATGAGCCATTGTGTATGTGTAATGGTGGTGTGTAGAAAGCCTCAGGTTGAGCTGGTGACTGAACGTCTGATGTGTGTAGACAGTGGAACTGGTGGGATAAACCAGGGATTAGAGACTGCTGTATTTCTAAAGCCAGATTGTAATTTTAATAAAACTGTCAAACGTGCAGAGTGCCATCCATGAAGGTATTTGTGACTTGTTAAGTGTTCAGGCCTTGAGGAAATACTGTTGTAACTCAGCAACTATTGTTACCTACTAATTGTGACTTTGAGCAAAGTTGGTCTGCAATGTAATATTGCCAAGTGAATCTTTTGGATGTTCTGTGAGTCTTGGAAATAGAGCAGACACTGTAAGACTCCTTAATCCTACCTTGCCAGTCAGTGGAGCCTGACCAAAAACAGTCATTAGCAGTATTTCACTCTCCATTGCAAACAGAACTCAAGGGGAAGTTAAAGAGACATGTGTGCCGCATTGGCTGCTTCCGAATGTCAAGAAATTATCTTGTCATTTACAATAAAGCCTTCTTAATTCTTCACAAACATTCATCAGTAGCTGCTGACAGTTACAATGTTACAGTTTGGGCAAAGATGTCACAAAGATTATTGGAAGTGAATATCTGATATATGACTGTTAAAGGACAGATGTGCTACATCAGTTATTTGTTACTTTTGTTACCATGGTGATAGTGGAGCAAAGTAGTGATGCATCATTACGACCTACTTGTGTTGGCAGTGTGGTTAGTGACATAACAGTATTTGCACTATGTTGTTCAGTGGCTTTAGAAAGTATTCAGATCCCTTCACTTTTCCTGATGAGTGTGCAGTTAATAACTTTTTTTAAGTTAATAATAAAAGTGAAAACGTTTTGTGTCTTATCAGACAATACAGACCTTTTTATCTCATATACTCAAAGTCCTTTAAAGTTTGGCAAACTCAGAGTGGGCTGTTATGTGAGCTAATGGCAGTTATCTAACTAGACAGGAGGAACTCTAGGAAAAGTCCTGGTTGCAAATTTCTTCCATATCACAATTACTGAGGCCACTGTGCTCCTGGGAACAGGTGCTTTTATAGCTTTGCTCCGATGTATACCTCGCCCTAAAATGTTATTGCAGACGTCTTCAGAGAGTTTACTGCACTTGGCTTGGTTTTTCTCCTGATATGCAGTGTGAATTGGACCTTACATACACAGGTCTGTGCCTTTCTAAACTATTTCCGATCATTTTGCTTTGCCACGCGAACTCCAGTCAAGTTCTACACACATCTCAAACATAATGAAAACAAACTGATTGCACCTCATTACACTGTGTAATGCCTTTGAATAAATAAGATGTTTTAAGTTTTTTTTTTTTTTTTTTCTCAGTTCCAGATTTATCCATTCAAATTTTAAATTTAAAACACAAAGTGTGAAAAAGAAAATAGCCGATGATGCCCTGCCAATACAACTGGTCTAACTTAGCTTTGCTGAAATAAAACATATGACATACATTACTTCAATTTTTGTTAACTAATTTTTCTCTCTCTCTTAAACTCTTCTTTTTTTTACATTTTTGACAGTTATGAGTTTTTTGCTTCTGTGGAAATACAAATAAAGGAAAACTGGCCTGAAGTGGTGTGTGGTCACCCTGCAACAGTTGCCCCGACACTTGCATATCAGTCTGCCGCTCTTAAGGAGGGGACTGAGACAGGACGCAGGTCTTTAGAGATTTCCATCAGCCATCGACTCAGATTTTAGAGCCATCTGGCACGCTGTGGTTGGGGCTCTGCAACTTACCTTGTCACTAGCTGTGTGTCGTGGCCGGCAACATTTGACTTTTGCTTTCAAGGTCATGACCCTCAACTCATTTCCTTCCAGGCAGCTATTCTGACAGCAGGGTTAAGTTTATATGATACCCCTGGATAAGTGCTACTTGAAAGTGCCAAGTTTCTGGAATAAGCCCTCTCAGCTTTGATACTCTGGTTTCTGTTATGACCCCTCTCCGTCCATATTGGCCCTTGCTCCATCTGGACAGGCCCCACACACGTACACACACACAACCACACATCATCCTTTATTAGTATCCAGCTTCCCACCACAGTAGGAAGTTTTTTAGAGTCCCAGATTGCATATTGTTTTTTCCTCGTTACCCACTGCTGCATATGGACAAGAAATCACTTTCTAACAGCTAAACTGTTGTTTAGTCTTTCCAGTTGCTGTTGTATACAGATGTTACTATAAAGTAATTAGAATTCATATTTATTACTGTTATGGACGTGCAGCAATTAAGCTAAGCTGTCAGTTTTGTAATCACTAAGATAATATTGTTTATTGAAAAAAAATCTAAAATGTAAATAACAATATCCATTCAATAATTCATCCATACCTGTTCTTTTAAAGTATTGTAAAAGTATAATCCCTGATAAGTTTAGTGAGCCTATAATTAACACTCTCAAATATTTGCAGGAATATATGGCTCTGTGGTTGTTCACAAAGTAACTCTCCCCTGAGAGCTGCCCTGGAATTTGTTGAATCTTTGAACCCTGTGCACAGCCGGCTGGTTTCACAGGCTTGAGGAATCTTTCAGTGGCCCTTGGTGCCAGGAGGAGGGCATCAGGTGTCGGGCCAGAGCCCCAGTCATCCCTGATCTGGCTGCCTCAAGGTTTTCGAGTAATGAAAAAGCCAGTGAGATTTCACATGCTAAGACTAATAAGAATAATGGGAACATTTGAAGAAAAGGGTGAAAATACATAAAATATGTGTTTGTCATATGTCATATAGATATTGTGTGTGAACATAGGTGTGCATATCACAGGGGAAGATGTGTTTCAACCTCAAAACTCTTGTGGATTAGTGATGGGGCTCAGTTATTTTTTCTTAGTGGTATACCTGAGTGCTGTTCTAGATAGATAATTTCGTCCTCTGATATGAGTGTCTAAGAGGGCGAGGCTACCCACTGCATTGCCCTCACAGGTGCCTCCCATCCACTATGAGGGACAGCATCACTGGCTAGTGTAGCTGCATGAAGGTCAGAGGCATTAGGACCTACTGACTGAACATAAAAACTAGAGTAGGAGCCACACAGCGCCTTAGCCAATTGCACCGTTTAATTTTTTTCTGTAAAATAAACATATTTACAAAAGATGTTCCTGTTTATTCTTTTTCTTCTCTAGAGGAAGACGCATTGACTTTGCCAAAACCAGGACACACCTTGTTTTGTAAGAACCTTCAATCTTTTTTTATACTGTTAGTTTGTCTTATGTGGTATGACTTGAACAAGCAGCAACTAAAATGAAAAAGCCCCGTTTGGTTTTGATTTATGATAAATACAAGATTCGGTTTTTGTGTTTGATCATTTTGTGTTTGAGCTGTGGCCTAGCTAGAGTTTCTTAGAATTTTTTGTTTATACTTACACAAAAGCTAAACCCCCACCCTTACCTCAGATGACATTATTTTTTTCGATACATTGCATGTATGAGAATCTGACCTTTTTATAACTAATTAACAAAATAACAGTCTTAAAAATATTGTCAGGTGTTGTTTCACAGGTGACAAGGAGGATGCCTTGAAGTTGTTTGTCTGCAATAGTTGCATCCCACCTATTCAATACATCACAAAAGGTTAAAAGAGAGACAGTACAGTTTGTATCCAGAGGACAATGTATGGAGATCATTTATAGCAATTTATAATCACATTTGTGCAGAGTTGGCATAAAGAGGGATGTGGATGGGACAATCTGGACCACAGTCATCACTGAACCTGAAGATGATGTTATTTAATGCAAATTAAGGTGATGAACCATCAACTAAAATCACTTTATACCTGTGTGCACACCTGGGCTACGAGATTCTTCTGTAACACTTTTTTGTTTCCACATTGTTGATGTCCATATTTTCCATATTGGAAATTGACGCTATATAAAACTGTCCTAAAGAGAGGGGAAAGAGTTACCCAGTCTTAATACATGCTGTGGCACAGTACTGGCCTGGCATGTATCCTAGACTTTGCCAGTTTACGACATTGGCTTATGGTGCCAGTTTGGACATTTAGAAGAGATGCTTAAATCTGTGAGGTTGTTACTTGTATTTTTACAGCATGCAGCATCTCTGAATGATGATTTAGAAGCTGCTTTTATAATACCCATAGCAGCTAAAATGCTAACAGCATAATTTTCTCTAATGTTTGTGCTCTGTCCTGTTTTGACGTTCATCCATCATCATCATTTTTTGATGGCATGCATGTGGATGGTATGAATGAGCTTGACTGAGGGAGCTTTGCTGCTGGGAGTGGTAGTCGCTTTGAGCAGTGTCATGACTTAGGAATGCTATCAATGATAGCTAATTTAATGTGCTAGCCTGGAGGCCAAATAGGGGAGTGTGACAAATGGGTGGGCACATGTTTTACCTGTTCTGACTTAACATTTTGAACATGGATGGATGAAGTTCAAACATGAATGTTAGGATTATAATTATATGAAGGATGTGGCTGTTGTAAATAGCGTTTACAAGGTAAACCCATTTCCTAAAGTTCCAAAAGCATTGTATCAGTGTTAACTTATTAAAGGTTTACATCACTGTTCATTAGATACAGTAGATAACTGATTGAATAGTTCCTTATATGTTATTGATATTAAACTGTTGTCATGGAATTTAAGTCGACAGGACAACAAGAGGTTAGAAGCATCACCCTGGAACACGGGCTTTGAATGTCAAGCCAGTCTGACTTGGTCAGAAGTTCAGCCATTCCGCATTCTTGACTAAAGGATAAAGCAGCCTTAATCCCCTTTACCAGGTAGCTAGAGTTGGCAGTGGAGCCAGGAATTCCTGCGGCATACCGATTTGGGGAAGTTGCTAGGGTTTGGATGGACAATTCGAACAACAATAGAGTACTCTCATTCAAAGAAAAATAGGGTTTAAGTTCTGTGAGAAAGTCCTACCATCATAGAGATATGTGCTTTTGATCCAGGGACATTGGCTACAAATAAAATAATGTGCAGTGGGTGATTGGGGGCATCCTACAGTAGAATGGAGTGTTGGGAAAGAGAGACAGAAACAAATGGAGAATGAAGAAGGTTATGGAATGTAGGGATGTGTGTTCCTGATCTCATGACAGCCAGGCCATAGTGTGAGTATCCAGCCAGTGTAGACTATAGTAACAGCAGGCTGTACAGCAGCTTACCTGGCCATCAAATTGAGCCAATGACCTGCCAGCCTGGCTTCCAATAGTCCTATGTCAGGGATCAGGATCAGCCTGACAAGAATGACTTCAGAGACACAGAAGGCAGCGTCTAGCTCCTTTATCTGACTCCATAATGCTGCCAAAGACTCAGGCCTCCACAGAGGAGGAGCAGCATTACTGACCTGTCCTGCTGCTTCTCTCAGGCCCAGTGGATTAGCTGTGAAAAGGCCCCCAGAGAAAAACTGTGGGTGAAATACACTGGCCTGTCTTTGTCCTGTCTGTCTGCTGTGCTGGGGAGTACTGACTTTAGCCCTCTGTCAACTGGGCCCGGTGAAACCCCTCAACAAAAGCCATTCATCTGTTGTACTGTACATGCCAAATGGCTGGCATTCCTCTTCATGAGTTGTTTTGTAAGCCACATCTGTCTGTCTGTCTCTGCAATTACAAGTCTGTTAGGAGAAGAATGGTTTCTGTGCAGCTGGGGTTTTCTGCATTTGCTGAGTAGATCTGATTAACCTTCTGTCTGCTCATTACTGACCATTGGCCAGACATGTTTTGTTAGCAATCCCGTCACTGAGACACAAGATTAGGTTTTGCTTGTACAAGAGCTGTACTATGTAAGTAAGTATGTAAGGTCACATATCATGTGCCAGTTTCTTTGTCTGAGGCTTAATTGTAATTACATGCATCCGGTTTATCAGCTATTGAATTATACTTCTCACATTATAATTGACTTGATTTGACAATGACTTTATTACACAGTATATGCATAATTGTATAATAATTTTCTATTATTGATGAGATGATGGATTAGAGTGTCTCTCTTTATTCTCTGATTAATGATATTATGATCTAGTGCTGCATCAGCTTCACACACATCTTTGAGTGGTCCCTTGATAAAGAATCTAAAGAATTTGTCACACTACAGAGCAGTCACATGAACATTTCAGGCTTTTAAAATTCTAACTAGTCTGAGAAACAGACATTCAAAATTTAATTTTCCATAACATATGACATATAACATATGAATAACAGAAGTTGTCAGAGGTAGTTTGATTAGTTTTTGTTTGTTTATGTAGTTGACTTACCAGTGACAATTAGTTTTCTTCATTCCATGTATGACTTTCTTCATTTAAACAGAGCTCTATAAGCATCCAATCTGGACCTCTACTACCATAACTTTTTAAAAAATTGTATGTGATCTGATGTGAGAGTTGAAGACTATAGTTATGTAGTGCAGTCTATAAGCATCTGGACAATGCCACATTTTCTGTTCTACTTCTTCATCACACTAGACCTGAGGCTGTTCTCAAATCAAATCTCAAATTAAATAAATCATGCATTAGGAAGTGAGGGGACTATAAAAAGTATTCACAGCGTATATGTTCACACCCTCAAACATTATTAAATCGAAAGTATTTTATTATGATTCTGAATACTGAGAATTCAGCTCAAGAATATTCATCAGGCTATTCAGTGGTAATTTATGTTCAGTGGTCATATTCAGTGTGTCCTTCATGTAGCTGGAGGAAAACATGTAAATATTGAGGTACGCCAACCATATAGGTCTTGAGTCTTTTTTCACACTTAGAGTTTTTTTAATGATGTAGTTTTATCATGAACATTGTCTTTGGCCCTTTTTTTTAAGTTTTAGTGACCCACAGTCGTATCAACAGTTTTGTCTCTGAATGCACTAGAGGAATTGTGTGTTACGGAAGTGCTCAGAGCTGAATGGTCCATATGAATCAGAGAAATCGATCATCTCACCTCAGCCCAGCTCTTGTAAAGTGTGACTTTGCACAACACTGCTTATTAATAGAGTTTCTAACTTTAACCACTCAGTTATTAGATACTTAGCACCTTCAATAAGAGTTTACCAAAGCTACAGGAAGCCACTCACTTTGTACAGTACCTCTCCTCTGACAGTATCATTATTGTCGGTCTTAATCTAAACATATAATAGTTAACATACATTCATTTATTCAGCATAATAATAATCTAGAATTTTACAGAATTGCCTATGAATTTTCGGAATCATCTAAAGATGTCACACTCAACCCATGCAAACATTTAACCGTAGCAAGGCTGCATATCATTTTGAACATATTTTCATTTTCTATTCAGACAAGTTATATCCAAATTCACAGTTAGCTGTGTGAGTGAAATCCCTAGATTGACTTCTTTTTACAGAATTACAGGTAGCAGACACAGATTTGAGAGCTAGTTTCTGTTGGCCAATAAAAGAGTGTTTCTTTTCATGTACTGGCTGCAGAACATATAAGCATTCAATCACATTTTTCTCTCTGTCTCATGAGAGAACTTAAGGAATCTCAAAACACTTGGAGTTGCCATAGCCCCCAGTAATGAATTTACACATCTAATTTATTAGCGTTGCATATTTGTACCTGACACATTAAGGAGCTCTGTGTGTGAGTGTGTGTTTGTGTGTGTGTTTGGTGGAAGGCTAGTACTGGGGGCTAACTCTTTGCAGTAATAAGTGGTGGAATGATTAAATCAAAAAGCTCTGCACATTTTTACTCTAACTCACTCGCAGTGTCTGTAATGCTTTGTGGGTGTCTCCGCTTCAGCGTGTTTATTGATGCTGAGATGTGCAAACCTCTAATTTTGTTTTGTGTCAAGCCAACATTGTAATATTAATGTGTGTAAGATTCTCACTGTTTAGAAACTGGCAGACGAACTGGCAGATGAGGCAAAGAGAAATACGATTTAGACATCAGCACACACAAGAAGACAGAAAGCAGAGTGACTATGTTAATTATAGCTCTTAATATTGTATTTTATTGTCAGGTTAACTGTTTTAATGCTGTTTTTCAAAGCAAGAGTCCTGCTGTCTAGATACACGAAGGACAACTGCATTATATCTTTTTGGTTGGCTTATATGAGGGAATGTGGAGTGAAGTGTTTGTCACTCAGTTGGTGTCCATTCCATGGCCAAAAAACCAATATATGCACTCTGCAGTATATTGTTATCCTGAGTCCTGTCCCTTCCACAGAAAAATGCATGTCCCTATGTATAGGTCAGGTAAAACTGAGTGACACCTACTATTTGGCCTGGTTCCGTTGTTGTTTTTACACAGTCTTAGCAGGTGTGTCATCATGTGTCTGTGCCCATATGTGTGAATTTGTCACAGTGTCATCCTGTCCCACACGGAGCTCTCCGTTCCCACACGGTTAAAGAAACGCTGCTCAGAGGTCGGTTTGCCCATTCCCAACCGGCTCACCGTTTCAGCGGCTGGAAATCCCCCTGTGCACAAAGAAGCCAGATATGATACCACAGCACTGCAGGCAAGGGAGGGAGCTAGGGACAGTATTGATACGGAAAGGACTTTTGTCTGGGAAAATCCTTAAGGGAATGCAACCAATTGTTGTTAATTGTATGGGACCGCATTCAATCCCAAGTGCTACTGGTATGTGTTACTTGTTTTGAATTGGAGAGACAAGTATACTTGCTGATCATCAGTGCTTGTGTTTTGTCCTTGTGAGTCATTTTGGTTTAGTGAATTGCACGTTTTTCAGTTGAGGTTGTATCAATCCTCTGAAGCTCACATGAACATCACATGTTCACATTGCTCATTATAATTTTAGCTGCAGGCTTCATGTATTCACACACCTAAATCTGCTTTTGAAGACAAAATATTGATACCCTTTAACAAACACCAAATTCCCCTTGGTATTGTCCTATGTAGTGTCAGACCTGGAAGTGCACAGTGTCCTTTAGGATTACTGCCACTTATATAAGAGACGTGTTTGTGTTGATAATAATATGATACAGAGGAGAAATATTCTTTTGAAGTCATTTTAACCAGAGTAAAATCAGAGTAATTCCCGGTGGTACTCTAGGGATTGTCAAGGTGCATTTCCCGTTAGCCATAAGACTCTGATATGGTGACATAGAAGGAAATAAATAAACCAGTAAGGCGGAATCCGGAGAGAGACCCACGATGCAGCCACAGACGATGTCTTCCACAGGGCAGCATAAGGAAGCTCTTGGTAGGACGATGTGGTTTGAATGCACTTCAGATGGAAAAGGGACGAGATGTGCAGTCCCATATGCATTGACTCACCACATCATATTTCCACAGCCACGAATGAGGCCGTCACACAGACAGCCCCCACTGTTGTCAGACAGTCAGAGCCAAACCTTTCACAACACGTCCTCTGCACAATGCAGAGAAAAACGCTTTCCTGGGTTTGCACTGAGCAGACTAACCCTTGGGGAGGACGGGGTTTGTCTTTAGGCTGCAAGACTATAGGGTGCTTCAGAGAGAGAGCGTTAGAGAAAGAGAGATGGGTTGCTTTTCTCAGAATTTTGGAGAGCAATGTCATATTACCGTCATTCCTTCATGTGGTCTTTTTATACCATGCAAAATTGTGTACTGCAAAACTAGTTTTACTTTTGTTTTACTAACTGTCGTTCTGTTTTAATGAACATTCAAAACCACCTGACAGTGATGGTGATAAAACTTATCACTGTGTGAACAGGAGGACCAACAGACCCGCTACTAGATGAAATGTGCCTTATTTCTGTGATTGCAATTAGGACCATGGCCAAAAGCCAAAGAATTCAAATGTGAACAAGCACAAAACATAGTTTCTTTAGCCGATAACATGGCCAGACTTTGTAATTATTCTAACCTCAGCCCACCATTTTTAGTTTTTGTTGTTTTGTTTTGTTTTTTTTCTCATTACAAATAAAAAGAAAGTCAACAATTACAGAACTTGATATAGTGTTTTTCTGTACTAATGATCATAGTTAAAGATCATTGAAACTGCTTTGAAGTTAGTCAGTTTGTGAATGTTGGTATTTTTACTATACAATGAACTAAAAACTACAAAATTATTGTCGCTGTTTGTTTTTTGGTTGTGTAAACAATATAAATTACCAGTAGATTATGCCAATGTGATTATTTTAGTTAGTTTCTTGTGTTGCATAAGAGTTTTTACAAGACATTGAGTAATAACACATCAGTGACTTTTATTTCACTCACCACTTAACAGATATTCAGAGGATAATGCAAATGTATTCTGAAGTTGTGTATGTTAATAACTATTGCAGTACTTCCTTTTACTTTGTCTACCCTCCCCAGGCCAGGTTTTTAGGGGAATTTTCAGTCACGACACCTATTTAAAGTTGTCATTTGTGTTTTCTGTGGGCAAGCACAACTTGTTGTCACAGTATGTGTGTCCACTGTTGTTTCTGCAACGTAAGGGACTGTTGTCTGTGGTCTAATTTGGTCAGAGTCAACTAATCTCAAAAGGGTAACATGACTGCTGCAAGTGGGACTGTATGAGGGCTCCATCCACTTGTGCATGTTAGGTGCACATCTTAATCAACTTAAATTAAAGACACAAGAAGCTGATGTTGCTACCTTCTGCTGTATACCTGCCCGCTCCCTCTTGACTGTATAATGTAATGTATTGTATTTATTTTTGTCTTCCCTCATCTGTGGGTCTATACATTTTCACATATGCACTGGGCCATTCTCCTCATTTCTCCCAAGCGGCAAGTAGAGGCTGGAGCCAATGTGAAGCATCTTAAAGTGCAACCATGCTGACAACTAATTTTGGCTGTTATTGCTCTGTTAAAGAGCTGCTATGATAGAACAACAACAACAACCAAGAAATGAGATTTAGAGCGGATAATGTTGATGGTGGAGGCTCTTCTGTGGTGTCAAGCTTCTGAAGTCAACTTTCTATTGTGTTTATAAGTTTGAATCTCCCGCCTGCAGATCAAATGATGTTGATGCTGCTTCAGTCTCACCGAGAGTGAAATCAGATACCCAAGGATAAGTCTACCCCTGACCAGCTGCTACACTTAGGATATACAGAGCAGTACAGAGAATACAACTTCTGTAGACGATGTTCGCATTGCTGCCATGTGAGGAAAACGGAAGGGAGTTAGAAGTGTGCTTTAAACATCAACTACCTAGCAAATTTTCAAAACAAGTCCAATTGTCTAGCACGCAGCTGAAAAGCTAAATCTAAGCTAGCTGCCTACAGCTACATTCATTAACAGTATTACCAAACAGCCATTATATTGCTGCAGCCAGGTAGAAAGCTTTATAGAAAGCTTTAAGTTTGCCATGCAGCCACAGATATACAAACATTTTAGCTTCTCTGTATAATAAATTATATATTAGTTTTACTGTGGCTAAAAGATTTAGTTCTAGGAATTGCACTTATAACCTTACGAGTTATTAATAACTTTAAAAGTGATGGGTCGCAGGAGGGACGTGTGGCTGGTGTTTCAGTAACCTGACATTCAGCTTAAGTAAAAGTAGCAGGGTAAAGGCAACACCCCAGACTCCTTATTTGGAAGTTCCTGGCTACAAGCAGAAAAGATTGCACTTAATGTAACCATGGGCCTCACACCGGCTCAAATGTAAAACAATGGGACATATCCTGCCTCACTATGTCCATATATAAAGTACAGTTTGGATTTCTCCCCGTCTGCAGTTGTTTGTTGAAGTTGTCTTTACACCATTACCATAGTCATCCTTTGGAGTTAGGAATTCGCTGCAATCCTCTTTTGATAAGACACAAGAAATATTGCAAGGCCGGGACACAGGCAGGAAGCAAGGTACTATTTTTGTTAAACACTCCCATTGTCCGTGGACTGGTGATGGCTGACTGCCTGGGGGAGAGGGTGGAGGGCAACAGAGAGAGGAGGAATGATGTACTATGAGGACACTGCATAGTACGCACACTCCCTCTCTCTGTCCTCCCTCCTACAGCTCTGATCATTCAGAGGGTCCTCTGTCCCCCTTTTCACTGTTGAACTCAGTCACACTTTGAAACATGTGCAAAGGAAGGAGCAAGGGGGGGTTCTGTTATGTAACACTGTCTTCCCTAACAGGAGCTCCAGTCTCTTAAAGATGTAGTGTGGCAGAGGTGCAACTGAATTTGGACATCAAAGTGCTATTAAAAGAGACAAGGAAGAGATGATGTCATGTTTTAATCCCTTTTTGTTATAGTAGACAATCTCTTTTGTTGTTTGGCTGCGATGATGCCACGTGCTAACAATAACTGCTTTTAGGAAAGGGTGGGATGACACGATGCGAGAAAGGGAATGTTGGCCTTGGACTTTTTATAAATCGAGATGTAAATATGGAAAGATTTATGTGGAAAGAGAAGAGCCTGCTTGGAAAGGGAGCGCTTGGAAAATGATGTGTTGTCATATCTTTACAGGCTTGTAGCAGAGTCCCAACTACCCCTAAACTGTAAACAGACTTTTAAATATTTGCAATGATAAGTTTCAAAGCAGCTTTCTGTTTCATCTTTAGAAGTTTATACAGTATGTTACAGAAATTTCCCAGGCAGACTTGTGAGTATGTGAACTCAGTAACACCACAAGGCCACACAAAGACACTCACCGCACACACAGAAACACACACACACACTCAAGCTTAAAATGGGAGGGGAATCAATGTATGTTACGGGAAACGTGTTCTTGTTTTAGTTATACTGGTACGCAAGGTCTCATGACTGCATCCTCCCAACTGTCAGAGGCCCTTGCTTCTTTAGATCTGAATCCCTCGGAGACCACAACAAGCGTTAATGTAAAGCATCCAAATACCCAAACTGCTGACTTGTTGTGATGACTGTGTGCTCATCACCTGCCTAAATAAAAATAAAAACCTATTAACGGTCCTAAATAAGGTCAACCTGCCTGGTCACCTTCAAAACCACAAAGGTGGTTTTATTTCATCATATCATTGACTTATCTCAGATGTTTGCAAGTACTGTAACATTTAGACATTAAATACAGGGCATTCGAGACTAAAACAACAGAGAAACAAGTATAAGCTTCTCAGCGTCCGCTCAGAAGGCTGCACAAACAAACAAGATGAAGGTCATAGTAAATGCTCTGGGCTACAAGTACGTCATGTGTGGGCCACCACGTTGAGGAGCATTAAAGGCCACACACACACACCCACACACCCACACATGCAGATGTGGGTATATGTACTGTACCTGCAAAGAGCATACATGTATGCACATGAGCACAGTCCTAACACTTGCCCTCTTAGACTTTAGGGGCCTCCGTACATGCACACCCACGCGTTCCTGTTGCTGCGCTCATCTTACTGACTGCTC